>JAEUYN010001820.1:0-201618 GCA_018257835.1 Euura lappo
CCTGACGTGAGCCAGAAGACGTACGACGCGTTGGAGGCGGAACACTTAGATAAACTGCGTGTGCGTCAATCAAACCGCGATGATATCGAACGCGCGACCGCGGGCCAAAGTGACTGCGACATGTGGCACACGTACCGGAAAGACATGCTAACCGCTTCGAAATTCGGTGAAATATGCCGAATGAGGGAGTTCACATCGTGTTCTAGGTTAGTGAAGGAGATTCGTTATCCGAAAGCACTCGACGTTGCGCACGTAGCTGACGGAAAAGAACACGAAAACGAGGCGAGAGAGCAACTGGCGCGAGAATTAGATGTCGAAATATCGCTCAGTGGACTATTCATTGATCGAGATTTTGCGTTCTTGGGTGCTTCGCCGGACGGTCTTATCGATGACGAGCTCGGAATCGTAGAGATCAAGTATATGGCGAAAGCAGCAGAAAACGGTTATACTCCTGAGGAGGCAATCGAAAAGTTCCCCTTGTACAGAAATATTTTCGCGAAAAATAGTACCGAAGATATGAATAAAAATCATAAGCATTTTTATCAAGTGCAAGGTCAGTTGCATGTTACTGATCGAGAGTACTGTATATTCGCGCTATGGGCTCCGCTTGGGATGAAACACGTCAAAGTGATTCGGGATGACGAATTCTGGAAGAATCATATGGAGGTGAAATTGGAGAGATTTTACATGCAGTGCATGCTTCCTGAAATCGTCGATAGCAGGCAAAACAGGCATATGAAAATTCGCGAGCCGCAATACATATTGCGAGCTCAAGAAGAGCAAAAAGCCAAAAACGCCGCAAAGCTATCACGAAATCGGGCAGCGTCTGCAAGCGTGCCTCCGTCAGAATCTATGGAAGTAGATTCGGAAACGGTCGTTGACTTGTCAAGTACAAACAACGACGCACGCTTGGAATCTCCGATTCCATGCATGGCCGTGGACAATGGTCGAGAACGGATAGATGAGGAGATGCTTGAAGAAATCATCCGAGGTATTGATCCCAAAGTCGTTATTGCAAATGTGCTTAAGGTCGATGAATACTTGGAAGATACAAGTATTCAATATTTTCTCGACATCGTTGCCGAAACTTGTGAATACAATATCGGCGAGGTACTTCGTTTCGCTTACCCAGGTGCGGTGGAACCTTCAAACACGGAGCATGATCTCCTAATTATCGGTGGCAAACCTGATTTTAAACATTGGTGCTGTATGCGTATCGAGCAAACAACTCTTTTCGTGTACGATAGTCTTGGGCGTAAAGCACTACACGACAGCGAGATAGATTTCATTCGGAAAAGGTATCCAAGGATACGAATGAATGATATCGTTTTCCCAGATGTTGCGAGGCAACCCGACGGTAAGAGCTGTGGAGCATACGCAGCTGCCTTCGCAACCGCACTAGCGTTGGGTCAGGATCCCAGTAATCCGAAGCACGTGGGCGACGCAATCGCCATGAGACAGAAAATGGCGCGAATAATTCGACTCAGGGAGTTACTGCCATTCCCAACTGAATAGTAATTTTTGAGGAGAATATGTCATACATGCACGTTATACTTGTAGCTCGAATGTTACGTCGAAACAACAAAAAAGGTTGTGATACAGTTGACGCGAAAGCGTGTGATTGAAGCATAATTCGTGCAGAGGTCGATATCGAATGGTAGGACCATCCTATACATTCATTTTCGATGCATTTATAAAAGTGAAGAACACTTTTTTGAGAACTGTCAAATGTCAGTATTTCTCGCAGGAATGTGGATATCAAATGGAAGGGCCATCGGTATATTAATGCCGATGGGGGTGTGTGGTGGGCCTTCAATACATTAACTTATTATACAATGACTTGATTGATGTAGAAAAAGCGGTTTTTCAAACTGACAAATGTCGGTCTTTTCTCCCTTCAACTCTTGTTGTAGACAAGCGCCGACGTGGACATGGTTCATGGTTCAAATGCGTTCAAACGCGTACAGAATACGAGCATAGGTCATACCTGATACAAAATCTGTTGACATTCACACTCATAAGAATCGTATGTCTCTCAACTATGCACTTGTAATATTTCACGTTTCCTTTTCTCAAATACTCTAACAGATACTGTAATTTCGGAGTGGCTAGAATCTGTCAAAGAGTAACAAGCAAGTTATATGAATAGATAGCGGAAGGAATCGGGATTTTGCATTGTCAGTTTTTATATTCAACACATCACCCGTTCACGGATAAAATATAATGAGGTTGAAATTTGATCATTTTTGCACATGAACAAAAATTGAAGTGATGATGGATGTAAACTCAAAATAACGTATGGGGAATGAAACAATGAAATCTTGGAGCATATCTGGACAGTTCCACCTCAATTGTGCTGCTTTGGCTTTTATTCCTTTTTTTTTTATCGGGATTTAAAAAAATATGTATATATTTTGCGTTCGTCGCAATTTTTTCAAGGGCAGTTAGAAATTAATGAATTGCGATTTTGCATGTATTTTTTTCATTCTATACATCGGGAGTTTGCAAAAAAAAAAAAAATTAAATAATTAGGTCACTAGAAAAACGCTGGAATTCAATTGCCTGTAATGTTTGAGATTATCGTTTTAAACGAAAAAGAAAAATAGAACCTAATTATTTCTAGCTACTCTACATTATACGCATATAAAAATCGAAAAACATTTGATGCAAAATCCTAATTTTCTTGCATATTCAACGTTCTGTCTGTTTCAGGAATAATTTTCCGGGTTCTTCTCAGCGCAGAAAGATATTCGAAAACGCATTCAACGGTTGGAGCAACAAACTTTTCGGAAAAAATTGGCAAGACAAGGATCTGAATAGAAATCGTAGCATTACGAACGATTTTAATGTTCGCCGATTTTTTCGATTAAATTTTCCACTTTTCAAATCATGAAAAAGGTGTAACCGCACTTCTTATTCGACTTTGCGGATAATCCATTTTCTTCCACAATCGCATCATTTTTTTTTTTTTTAATCTAATTGTCCGGCCTACGCCATACCGCGGCTCTAAGCGCCTGGCCAGCTACGGTGTGGTGTCAGTGGAGATGCACGCTCCAACATGTTCACGAGCCCAAGTTCAAGGCGCTACAAAGGCGTTTGTAGCGACCACGGTGAGCAACAGGGAGGGGATGTATACTCTCGCTCTCGTGTCAGTCCGATTCACGAGCGTCTCGCACTTGCCTGATGTGATACATCAGGCCCCCTCCATGGCTCCCTATATGGGCATAGACCATACTACCAGGGCAACAAACATCGGTCGCCATGAGATCCGCGCGTGAGATTAGTGCGGTCGGTAAACGGGCCGTGTTCCGGTATCCTGGTGGGTCTACAATGGGGTACTGACGTCACCCGTAAAATTTTTGTGGGTGACGTCAGAGAGTACGCGTTGCGTTGCCGCGCTGGTACTCTATTGCAGACTCACCACCAACTCACCGAATAACAATTCTGATGTGACTTTCGTTCTTTGGAAAGAACGAAAGTCACATGGATTCATTGGAAAAAAAAAGTTTATCTATTATTCCTTTTTCTAATGTCGCTTTATCATGAGTGTGTACCAGTTCCAAATATAGCATCTACGTCGTGCACGAGGTCCCCATTTCGCAATTGTTTCATTCCCTATCATCTTACGAACATAACCTCCTAGCTTCTCGAATTCGTTGTTTACTCTTTTCTCGATCGTACTATCGAAGTGTCGTGCAGTTTGTGCTTCTCTTGCGTCGATTACTAGATTTATACTTATATAAAATAATGACAAAGGTTCACCAAAAAAAGTTTCTCTGAATTATCCTCAACACACCAGTAATTATCTACCGGTGTTGACCTTCTGTCACACAGGTGGGTTGTTCAAGACCCAGTAGAAATGTCTCGCTCAAACATCTAGGGAACTTGGAGACGGAGCACCTGACTCGTCTCCATATTCCATTCTAAGGAGAATTGGACCACGTAGTAGCAGCGCTACGGAGTATCCATGAATTCTTTTCAGATTTTTCTGAACAAAACAAAAATTATGGCTACACATAAACAATCCACCTGTGTGGCGGAAGCACTACAAAAACTTGTGACGGAGGACTCGGAATGTAGAGTGTACAGGAGTATGCCATGAATATTGACCAAACATGTCTCGCCGATGATGAATCTCTTATTTCGGACACAGTCTGGTTGACAAATTGGTCGAAATTCAGACCGGAAATATGGCAAGCTTTTTGTCGGCGTGCTTTTTTTTACAACTCTTACGTTCATTATGAATTCGACCATTAGGATGAGGTTTATGGCCACTGGTCAGATATTAATCAAGAGATTCGGCCGAGATCTGTGACGGAGTGAGATGAAGACCAGTTGCATGAACATATGTTTAGAATTTTCAGAAATTTGCACAAATTGAATTTTTGTCATTTCCTAATGTGTACCCGAAACGCTTCAACGAGAATTGTCCACATGTTACTAATTTGCTTTTATGTTACACGCAGTACAACGTAGCGCATCGCGTGATTCTTCAAGGTTGAGCACGCATCTGCTCATAGGTATATGCGATACCTACAGAGAATCCAAGGGCTGACCAGAATCGATTAGCAGAGCTGACTGCGCCTTGGGTGGTACTGCTTCTTGGACTGCTCGTACCCGCGACTCTAGCGGAATGGTTTGCTAGCTTGCCGATACGTTTGACTACGCATCTGGTACTGCCACCGGTGCATTGCAAGGATGGCGCGGAGGATTTGGCGCCAACGAAATAAAAGCTTCCCAGGGAGTAATGTACACGAGTCGATGGATGAGCATATAACCAGATTTCATACTGTGACTGATATTCAATATTATGTGACACTTACTTATTATCAATCTTTCAGTGTCGAAGGAATTCCATTCTCATTAGACTATGTATTGTATCACTATATTTAAGCCATTGCTTACGTACCTAAAAGTGCGGCATGGCAATATTTTACAAATTAGTTGAAAAACTTGAACGAGATTGAAAATGTACAGTAACAAATCAAAGTAACAGTAACTTGCGAGAGGTTTCTTGAGCTCAGATTTTCACCGTAGAAAGATGAAATTTGCTTTTGACACACGCACCAATACAGTGTTCACACAAACATAGGAATTCTTTTTCAACTAGTCATTTCCGTGTTGAAGAAAATAAACGCTGATAGATTTTATTGAAAATTTCAGTATTCTTCTAGCATAATATTATGGACCAAAAAAGAATGCATACTACTGTGAAAATGTTCATAATCCATGAATAGATGCACTGGATATGATAAATTGAATATTAATATTGCATTGGATTGTATTTTTGTGCAGCAGATTGAAAAATTCCGAGGAAGAAAAGGTGTTGGCGGAGACGGAGGAAAAGAGTGAACTGCATCAGCCCCTGCTAGAACATTTGCCACTGTATCCCACGCCAAATGTGTCTCCGTACCTTCGGAAGAATACTAGTGATGCACCGGCACCGGTGATGACTCTTTTTTTGAATGGGCAAACACCATCTCCACTGCCTTATCCATCATACTACCCAAGTTTACCGCAAACTTGACTTACCGTATAGCAGGTCGACAGGTCCTATGGAAACAGAAATATCTGGTTGGGCAGTCCAGTACAGACGTAACTCTAAAGATGCTCTAGAAAGTTTATACTACCTAGACAAGCATTTTGAGGTATGATACCCATGGTCGGAAACTCATCCTAATAAAAGGCGGTGGAGGGCTTTGAAGGATATCGTACCGCGCGCTTGCTTGTAGTGTAATAAATCAGATGTAATTACTTTCGTGCGGTATCAAATCTTTCAAAGCCCTCCACAGCCGTTAGGATGAGTTTTTGATCATGGGTGTCTTACCTCAAAATGCTTGTCTAGGTAGCCCCTACATACCCGAGAAGTATGGCCAGAGTTAACATAAACACCCTGTATACTAGTATTGTAGCATTTTCAAAATTACCTCCATTCTGGACGACCTGCGGAGGTACGACCTGTTTCCTCGGCCCGTTGCCATCAGATACGATTTTAAAAAATGATATGCTATTCAATCTTGATTTCGTCTCAAATAAATTATACGAAATTAAATGTATATAATTTTAAATAGTTTCACTATAAAATTTATAAACTAAGATGATATTTTATGACATTATGTGGAATCGTGTAATCTTATGTAATTTCATCGAGGCGAAGTACAGGCAGACTTGAATAAAATGTTATCTGATGCTGAAAATCTGTGATTTACTTGAGATATCAAGTTTACATTCAATATCGCACCATGCCTTCAAAGCACATTTTTCTCTCAGCAACTGTGGAAGTCAATTCTTGTATTTGCACATGAAAAAAAAAAAATATAATATAAAAACCTAATATATGTATATAGCCCGTTCTTTTCCTCACACTCCACTTGAAATTGTTATTATACATTTCAATTAAGCGATGAAATATCAATCACTCCCGAAGAGATTCCCCTCTTTGATCTTCGGTCAGTATTCAAGAATGCCAAAAAATGCGATATTCGAAGCTTTTCCATTATCTGACTAAAAAGTTAGTGAACTCGTATACGTACGACGTCATAATCTTTGACATCAAGGCGAATTGCCTTGCGCTCGCTACTTTCTTTAAACATAAGTAAATGTGGAATTGATTTGAAGAGAATCCGAATTTCCAGTATCCGTATGCCGGATAAAAATAACCTGTATTCCAAAATAATGTTTGCATACGTATTTTTTAATACAACCACTGAAAGCCGTTCGAATCGTTCCCGCGCCTAACAAATGTCACAGCGTATGACGAGCGTTGCCGCCTGCTATGCGGCCAAAATTTGTTGGTTAGGGTTGACCGTGAAGCGTGATAAGCATCATCGCAACGTGGGCGTACGTGACTATCGTAAGGTAATTAAACAATTATAATTGATGATATTTTTACTCTTATCAAGTGAGAAAGAACCACAGCTTTACCCAGCTTTAGCCAAAATAGAGCGTATTCGGTACATGGCGTATTGGCGATAACGGTTGGTAAAAAGAAAAAGAAAAGAAATTGATAATATTTCGTGTTTGCATCTTTTAATGAGTCATCCAAGTCGCTCCTGTACTAATCTTACAATTTGATGATTGAATACTGTCGAGACATACGAGATCATACAAATTTTGAGTGAAGTAGTGAATAGCTCTCGGAGTCGTATACATGAATTTTGAGGTTAGGTTAACACTTAACCTTTCACACTCACACTAGGTGAAATCAACCCATCGTTCGACTTTGGGCGTAAATATCCAAGAGTCCCTGGCTTCCAACGGGACTTCATTCAAATTTTAGTTGGAAATATGAAAAATCAACAAAGTCATGATTTTTTTTTAAGCAAAAACGTGTTTTTTTCTCTCACTTTTACCTCTTTAATTCTGAATTTCAAGTCGAAATTTTTTTTCCAAACGTCAATTCTTCGTATATGATCCAGAAGGATCAAAGCATGTTCTGTAATTTTTTTAAATACTTCAGAGTGATAGTTTGCTCACAATAATTTTTTTTTAAACTGGCTGGGTGGAATCCACGCAGTGTGACGGCTGTGAAATTCTCAGATAATGTGACTGTGAAGGGTTAAGTTTATGGAAGCTTTTTTCGACGCAATGCTTTACAAATAATTTCATATTCTGGACACATTTTGGAGCAAAACCATGAATAATTTGTTGTTGTGAAATATTTGTTTCTTCGTTAATAGTCAATGTAAGGACGAACTGCCTGTGACATTGAACTGCGCGTTACATTGGATCTGTATCTTGGGCAAAGGAAACGCCTCGCTGAGTCTGTAACCTGAATACACCCGACCACTATTTCCTGGGAAGAATTGGGAATCACGACTTACCAGGGTGATTGCAGAAACAAATGATGATCGGGGTCGAAGGTTTGCTGTTGTTCATTTTTTACGTGTCTTATCGCGCTCTATTCACATACGAAGTCAAAGTATGAGTCGCTCTGCTCGATAAAATCAGGTCATCCTTATGCATGAATTTATTTATTTTCATGTTCTTCAGATCTCCAAAATCAGCTCCGCCGATACTAATGACGGAGCGACGCGACTCACATGGATAGTGTGGGAGGACTTCGGAGCTGTTGCCTTACTCCAGTCAGTACACTATTCCCAGCAACAGAAAACACCGAATCTCCAGCTAACGCTACACCTGGAAAGAACTATACGTTCAACGTCAACACTATCGCTCTTGACAATAACTGTGATTTGAAAATTGTTTCATTCGAGTCGAGTCAGGTAACTAAAAAAAAAAAAAACGAACACTAGCTCGTTCAACGTTTCAGTAGCGATTTGCCGTTGTTAATAAAAAGTAGAAGTCAAACTAGTGAAAAATGAATGATTACTGATCAATACATGGAGACGAGTCATTGATACATGCATCAAAGCAAGGGATAGACGCCGGTGACAAAATAATCATGAGTGACTTTGCCGAATATTGACCAGCTCTAAAGAATGTAAATAGAGCCTGAGTTTACCAATAGGTACGTCATGTTTGTAAAAGGGTTGTTGATGGTACTAACCGAAGAAATTGATGATTTAGAGCGTAGCGTTCAAGACATATTCAAGATTATAAAAGACGAAGACACACATACAGTGGATACGAGAGGTAGATTCAGCGGAAATAGCAGCTCATGAACAATTTTTCGATTCTTAGCCGTTGTAACGTGTTGGTGTAAGGTGCCTATGGATGGCTACTGACGATAAATGTTGTCAATTTGGAATAAGCTATTTTCCTTCAGATGGGTAGATACGTTGAAACGTCTAATACGAAGAATGTTGGTCTTTTTTCTCAGTTGACTCGATTCAATGGAAACACTCTCGACTAAACAACGTTGAGTGATAGCTTGTTACTAATTTATAATGATTATGTTACGGATACTTACTTGATTTCACCAAAAATAGTACAGATGAATTTCTTGATAACTCGTTCTCACTTCATACATTTCACTTTACAGATGACACTTATCGTGTAACACAACTATAGCTTTGATTCAATGCACTCTCACACGTGCATCCATCAGTCTCCGGCGAGATAGGGTCATGGACGACTCCGATGATGCCTCGCTGCGTGTTGAAACAGGCACGGGATGTCTGATGAAAACACCTAAGAAGAAAAGCGCATCGAAAGTTGCAACACCAGCAACCACAGCGCAAGACACACCACGGCATACCGGAGAAAAAGAAGACAAGCGGGATCAAGAAGAGGACTAGATTCACCAATTGAACAGATTTTCAATTGAAATTTTGTTCATGTGGAAACTAAACTTCAACTTGGTTGCGTACCACTTGCGACTATTGGACACCTTTCAAAAGCATTTGGTCCTCTGATGCTATTTCCTCTGTTAGCCCAAGCAACGGCGTGTACCTCATACAGGGTCGTTCAGAACTTGTTTCGAGTATTTCACACAGGGATCACACTTTGCTCAGTACCTAATTATTCATATTCTTCTTCAATACAATCTTTCAAAATTTATATTCAAGTAGGATGATGGAGAAAAAAAAAAAAAAACGAAATCGCAGAGAATAAGTCTCGAAGACAAATACAGTGTGATTCAAAAAATTCTCCATACTCCAAAAATTATTCATATCTTATCTGAAGTTCATTACACATCGAAAAATGGACTTTTGATGTCTGATTTTCTTGGGAGAGCTATTCTTCATCGTGTAAACGAGGGAAATTGAGAAAACGAAATGCTTGGACCAAGTTATATGAGCAAAAGAGTGAGCAGATTTGCCTTAAATTTCGGTAACTGACCATAACTTGTCACAGAATTTTTTCTTCTCAATTTCCCTCGTTCACACGATGAATAACTGCTCTTCGAAGAAAATGAGACGCCGAGAGACATAAACGGATGAACCGTGTGCCTGAAACCTTGCAAGTGCGTTGAAAGAAAGTGAATTATTGAACTTTGTTAAGATATGCATGATTTTTGGAGCACGAAGAATTTTTAGAATCAGGCTGTACTGGTCTGATTCATTCCAGGGAATACTCGTCACGAATTCCAAATCACCCTGACAATGTCAGACGGTTTTTTTAAGTCGCTTTGATTTCGAAATCTGTGAGAAGTTGCAACCAAAAGTCGTCCTCTGTGTACGCTTTCAAAAATAATGATATAATCTATATTATAATCTTATTTTATAATCTTTTGGGATGGCAGATCTGTAATTGTCGCATATTTCTTTTTACGATACGAGCTTGCCTAATGTAAAATGTATCTATTATACACCTGAGGGATATAAACGGCGGTTTATTGCCCTGTTCCAGCCAGAAAAACCACTTTATTTCCCTTTGGTGTATAAAATATCGTATGCACCACAGGGCAAACGTTGTTTTTGACGAGTGCGATTGTATCCCTCGGCTTCGCCTCGTGATACAACCTCGCACTCGTCAAAAACAACTTTTCGCCCTTAGGTGCATAATATACTATTTAATATTTTTTCGTTTTTTTTTTAACAATTCTTTCAACGCAGACACGTGCGAGGTTTTTATGCATCCACAATATTATACCAATGATACTATCTAAGTATAACGCAAGTACATTGCAGTGAATAACGTGAGGCTTTGATATTTGCTGCCATCACTCATTTTCTCATCTCCAATTGAATGAATTACATATTCGGAATTTTATTTCAGCTAACTTTAGTATAGTTTCCAAATTTCGAAATTTGTGGTCGAGTGACTTTTCAATTGATGATACTCTCTGTACGAAACACTGAAAACAAAATACTACATAAATAGGAGACTGAATAAAGAGTGAACCATGTAAACAATAACCAAATCAGGCTGAGAACAGAATGTTTTTGACGGACAAAAGCAATGTACTGATACAATTGTCATGTATCACAGTAAATTGCAAACTTGTGATGAATTTAATAAAGTTGACAAAAAAAAAAAAGGAAAATGTACTTATTATATTTCAATCGTGAATACCTGTTTTCTTTTTCCCTTCCTTTTTTTTTCATCACAATAACTACTTGAGAAGAAAATTGCTGGTATGACAAAATTTCTGCACATCGGTATAGGTATCCGATTCCAGTTGGATTTTATTTTTCTTCTGCGGTCAATGACATAATTATTATCAACTTGGAATGATTTCAATGACCGTCACGTATAAAAACCATTATTTAGGAACTTGACAAATGATAATTGGAATATTCAAGAAAACGACGAGTCGGTAACCATCCATCGTGGAAAGTATCATATTTTCATTGCGTGAAAGAAAATATCAGTTTTCACAAGTGACGGATTTTTTAAATTTTATTCAACGTCAAAATCAATCGGTATTGGGCAGCCCGACTAATTACATCTCAGATTTGAATGAGCATAATATGAGACACGAGTGGCGCCACTTGTCACAATCTAAATTCTCTTGCTGCGCCATCTACCAGCGCGCAGGGTACTATTCTCCACATTCTTCTACAGCCGAATACCTCGAGGTTTGGAATGCCGTCGCGATGTATATGTATAGTGTTATCTACAATTATTCTCAACGCCCAATTCGCGGTTGTTTCTTGATAAATGTCACGTGTATTGATGTGAGTCACTGTAATATATTATCCCCGAGGGCATGACGCAAATTTTTTTTCGTATATTTGAGAGGTAAGCGCTGAAAACAATGATTATTTCATTACAGAACAATGTTGATAAAAATCTATCATTTTTTTTTCCGATTTTCGAAAATCCAAGAGCGTCATGCCCTCCGTGCCCTTTTTTTGCGTCACCGATATCAATTTCACACCAATCGAATGTGTTTTGGCTGCAAAAAGGGCGTTCGGAAATTCCAAGTAGACTATCGCGCTATCTCTCTCGCACTCATATCGAGGTCACGTGACTTTCGTTTCACCTTAAAATAAGGAATTTTTTACTGAGATGGTTGGTGGGAAAATTGATTTTTGTTAGGAAATTTAGTGAAAGTTGAGGGATTTTATTTTGTGGCCACCCTGTAGTTTGATGATGTCATATTAAAGTTGAATTAAAAAATTGTATCTGAAATATATTCAACAAAAATACTTCTTACGTGGCATTCAATAGTCCATCCTGACCTCTTCGGTACATTTCTACAGAGTTGATAAATCCGCTGTAGTGTGTTGGGATTAACCCGCAAATTTGTCCTCGTCTCACGCTCATCACGTCGTAAGATCTTTGCAAAAAAACGGTCGCCGTGACCGATGATACGGCAGTAAAGTCCACGCTGCAATATCATTTAATCAAATTAGTAATCCGAATGTTAGATTAATTTTTGAAATCGCATTACTGGAAACTTCATAGGGCTTCAGGGAATCCCATATAACTTCGTGAGACTGCGGGGGATTTCCTAAAAAATCATGCGAATTCATGCAACTACATCAAACTTCATGGGGATCCAAGGAATTGAGTAGAAAATTGATGGGACGTCAGGGAATAATCTTCATTGGGATAAAACATCATGGGGCTCCGGGGAATGTAGTAAAAAATTTATGGGGCATCAGGGAATATTTCGTTGATCTTTGTGGCCCTTCAGGGAATGTAATAGAACGTGATGGGATTTCAGGATTTTAACTTTTTAGACATCCCACACTGGTATACACCGGTCTCTGAGGGTGATTAACGACGCGGGTATATCTCACGTTAATTCTCCTGAAAATGATAATTATAAGTCAAAAGTTATTGCTTTGGGTGCGTAAAGCGTCGAAGCGATGTCGACGTCGGTTATCCAATCGAATTTGAAAACTGTGTTCAAAATACTCATTGAACAACAATGCTCACAAAGGTGAATCTCTGTATGGGGAATTCCCGCCATTATCACCCAAGATTTCAATCGACATTTTTTTTTTTTTTTTCAAATTTCATACGTTGTAGGTCCATATCACAAGAACATCGGTAATTTTTTCTAAATTTTTTGTTCCAAGGGGTCATTCATTAATTACGTAAGGATGATTTTGGCGATTTTTGACCCCCCCTACCCCCATGTAAGGGCACATAAGATTTCTCGAACCCCCCCTCCGTCTTCTTACGTAAGATTCTATATCGTTTTTTAGAATAATCAAATGTTGCTAGAAAAGGATCTGCAGTTAGTAGATTTCTAATATTAAATTTCGACTCACAAAATATTACGTAAGAATGGGTTTTACCCCCCTCCCCCCAAGATAAGGGCCTGTAGAGATTTTTTAACCCCCCCTCCCCCTCGGGACCCTTACGTAATTGATGAATGGCCCCCAACCTTTTTCCCGATATGAATATAACAAACGCCTATAAAATACATCGATCCTCTCCAAACAAGACACAAGTATTCTACATCCAAAAACTAATTTTTTGAGACCCAGCCGATCGTGGAGAATGATATTCATATGACTTTACCTACAATCATAATTGGAAATGGTTTTTCAGTATCTATAAATATTCTTGATAGGAATCAGAGTCTAGATGAGGGGTATTCCTGTTTGAAAATATACCCCTGGTGCAAAAAACCTCTCACCAAGTTGAATTATGCGGTTTCAATGAATTCTTCGGTCAACAAGCGTTCCGCGAGTAGTTAAATTCGCAAATTCAATTTTCATCTTCATATTTATCAGACAAAATCATTTTTTGGGAAAATATTTCTATATAGAGACTTTTAAATTGGTTAATATACTCGGCGAGAGGTTTTTGCACCAGGAGTATGATATTTTCAAACAGGAATACCCCTCATCTAGACTCTGATGCCTAACAAGAATATTTGAAGGGTGGCACGGCAAAACGGTGTAAGTGCCATGATAATGATTTTTCAGGAGAGCAAAAAAACTGTCCCAAAATTCTACGAACTAATTGTTTTTTAATCTGAAAAAGTACTTTGTAGAGTTCTTCGAGCTCTTTGAAATGGCGCAAGAACCGATTCAATACAGCCATCTGTCTTCGAGAAAATGGTTCGCGAAATTCGATTTTTTTCGTGCCAGTGTAAGTGCCACGTTTCGTGCCAACTTTTCTTTTCACTTTGGATACTGATTAAGAACGCAATTACGATGCTAAAATTATGAAAAAAATATGAATCGAAAGCTGGAACCTTAATGAACAAGATTCGGTTATAGATTTCTAAATTCGTATAAATTTTCAAATATTACGGGGCAAAATGGCGGACGAGGGAGGGATCGGAAACGGTGTAAGGGGCCGTTCATAAATTACGTAAGCACTTTCAGGGGGGGGGGTCCAGTAAATCTTTATGGATGCTTACGTCGGGGGGGGGGGAGGTACATGATATTACGTAAGTTTTTGAAATACATTGTATCAAATCGTGATATCGATATTTAAATCAACGAAAAATTAGGATGTCGCTATTCGCATGGTTCCGTGACTCTATTCGAGTCACACACAAATTTTCGTGTCCCCTTCAGAGTCCTAGAACACCTTCTGTATTGTACCGTGTGTGTGTGTGTGTTGTATATGCGTTTGGCTAAATTAAAATGTTCATTTTCTGGAAAATACTTGGGAGAAATCCGCTTCTTTCAAGGGACACGTATTTTTTTCGTGACTCTTATAGAGACACGAAAATTTTTGCGTGACTCCTGCGTGCCTCTAATAGAGTCACGGAACCGTGCGAATAGCTACTTCGGAAAAAATTAAAGAAAAAAGTATTTGCATTTCACCCGATTTTCTGATCTAAATTTCAAAATCTTACGTAAGTTTGGGGGGGGGGGTTGTCAAATCTTACTGATGCTTACGGCGGGGGAGGAGGGGGGGTCAAAAATGGCTCCAAAAGGGCTTACGTAATTCATGAACAGCCCCTAAGTGCCAAAATGAACATAATTTTCGTACAAAATCGTAAAATTTCTATGGAAAAGATAGTAGAACGGTACGTACACTGGTCCGATTCATCGATATTAGATGTCTTTCATCAAACATCCCCGAAAAAACGTCAGCTCAGAGAAATAAACAACGGACACCGCGAAAAAAAAACTTCCCTTCTGAACCAATATCATACTCATCCAACGAAATAAACACATAATTCAAAAATTAAATACCACTATATGAATTACAATTTTTTTATTCGTAAGTGAATATTATCATACTTGAATTCCAATGTGGGCTTAATCTTTTTCATTTGAAGATCATCAACTGTAATTCACTCGGTAATTCATATTTTTTAGTTTGTTGATTCCCACGATTATAAATTATGAAATATTTTCGGTAAATCTGATTCTGATAATAACTAAGATTGAAGAAAATAATATTACGCGTTCAGAATATTGATTTTGGTTGAAAAAAAATCCGTCACATACACTGTGAGATGGTGCAGATGGCACTTACACCGTTTTGCCGTGCCAACTTTTTATATCGTCGCGAATAAATTTTTGTCAGCCATATCGTTTTGCACGAACGTGCGTACGGATTTTAGAAAATTTTATAAACAAAAAAACGTATTTTCGATTTTTTGGCACTTACACCGTTTTGCCATGCCACCCTTCATTTATGGGTACGGAAAACCAATTTTTCAATTATGATTGTGGGTAAAGTCATCGAGATATTGAATCCCCCTAAGATCGGCTGGGTCTCAAAAATCGAGTTTTTGGATGTAGAATTAGAAGATCAAACGAACTTACCTGTATGTGAAGTTCGATCTTAATTGTATGATGGGTTTCTTCCGAAATGATCAATCCCACCCTATCCCAATACATTATATGTATTCAGATAAACGTTCGTTCAGTCTAACCCTATAAAATAGTTACGGCAATAACTTTAAAATAATGAAGCTCGCCACGCTACACCACAGTAGGCGAGGGAAAAAAGCTTTAAAAACGTGACGTCGGTACCTAAATTGAGGCACTACGCATTTGATCATTTCGGAAGAAACCCATCATACAATTAAGATCGAACTTCACATACAGGTAAGTTCGTTTGATCTTCTAATTGTATTCGGGTTTCTTCCTCATGATCAAATGCGTAGATGTTTAAAGTTATAGTTACGGCAAATGATGTAAGAAGACGGAAAGTTAAAGAATAATGTGAAATTTTATTCAATAAATGTATTATTATTCTTTCCATAAATATTATGGGGGATAGATGAATGTATCTTATCTCTGTTAATTATCGGATGAAAGTAATTAAACTCTAACCATAGATTGCTTCTGCGAATGCACCCTTATTAATTATGGGTAAATTGTAAAAATTTGCAAAAGTCTTGGACTGATCAGACCAACCAGCTGCCTTTCTGATTGAATCTAAATTAACCCCTTTGATATTTGCCATTGAAGTGGAAGCATGACGCGCACTATGCGCTGAAAATACTTCTGTGTCTATCCCACTCTTGTGAAGTATATCTTTCACCCATCTGCTGAGAGTCTGGGATGACACAGGCTTATAGGGTTTCTTTAGCGATATGAATAGTGATTCAACGGCACCTCGAAATCGTTGTGATTTCCTCAGAAACACCTTAAGTACTGTAGCAGCACAAATATTCGGATTATCTTTATATGTTGGCAGGTATAACAGAGGTTGTTTTCTACCGGGACCTGAAGTCTTAACTCTATCAGGTATCTTAATCTCTATGCCTGAATTAGTTTCTCTAATGTTATTGATTTTAATGAGAGAAAAAGTTTGCATTCTCTGCCCGGTAACTAAGGCTAGAAGGCAAATTAGTTTCGAAGACAGGTCACACAAACCGATCTGTTCATTATCCCATGTGGATAAGAAGGATAACACAGTTTTAGGATCCCATGTGTTATCATATTTGGCTTTAGATGGCCTTAAATTGAAGACGCCTTTGAAAAACCTTTTGACCCTACAGTCTTGTCCCACTTCTGGTCCTAATATCAAGGCAATGGCTGACCGATAAGAATTTAAGGAACCATATGCCACCCCTTTATCAAATTCCCTACTTAGGAAGGATAGAACATTACTAATGCTAGCTTTTAAGGGGTTCGTTAAAATCAAGGCACAAAATTGCCACCACTTCTTTAGAGCAACATCGTATTGCTTTTGAGTTGATATCGATATAGACGACAGAACCAGAGTCATTGCCTCCGGAGGGGTTCCTTTTTCTGCGAAGGCTCTCCGGACAGCTTCCCGACAACCAGGGTAGTCTGTTGCCAAAGAGGATGTGGTCGACTGTCAGAAGAATGAAGCATATTAACATCCGGTTTGAATATAATTGGCTCTTCAATCAACATTGACTTAAAGCGTGGATACCATGGTTGTGTAGGCCAATCTGGTACAACCAAAATACCTTCTGCTTTCTCTGATTTGATCTTTTTCAACACCCTAAGGATGATAGAAAAAGGTGGGAAAGCATAAAAATAATCTCTCCAGGCAATTGTGAACGCGTCTACTGCAATGGCTCCTGGATCCTTGGTCCAAGATACGTATTTAACACATTTATTATTCAGACGACTGGCAAATAAGTCTATGTTGGGTTTGCCAAATGTATCAAGTATCAGCTTGAAACAATCGCCTGACAAGGAATATTCTGTTTCTGGTTCGAGTCGTCGAGATTCGAAATCAGCTTCCTTATTGTCACCTGAGCTAATATAAGATGCAAAAAACCATAAATTCCTGGTTTCAGCCCAATGCAAAATTTCCCTTGTCAGATTATTCAAGTGTGGATATTGTATACCCCCCATACGGTTGATATAAGCAATTGCAGTAGTATTGTCGATGCGTAACAATATCTCACAATTGGTCGAGTCTTTCGTAAAGCACTTAATACCAAAAAAGGCTGACAGTAATTCACGAAAATTAATGCTGAATTTCTTTTCGTGTGCGGTCCATGAACCGTGTGCTTTTTCACCCTGACAACAAACACCCCAGCCAGAATTGGAAGCATCCGAAAAAATTTCCAGTTCAAACTTGAATTGTCTGATAGGACACGAGTAAAGTGACAGTCTGGACTCCCACCATGTCAAGTCCTCTTTGACTAACTCTGAAATCTGTAATTTCATTGATCTGTCAAAATTTCCGTTATTGGACTGAAGAGCTAGATATTTTTCTCTTTCAAAAATTTTTGTATGAGCTAAGCCATATTTAACTGCATTGCAAGCCGAAACAAGTTTCCCGATTAATTCTGCGAAGCTTCGGATACGACAAACATTTGTCGACTTGAACTTTCTGACCTGACTGATCAAGCTAGCTCTTTTTTCGTCTGGTAATTCAACTGTCATATGTTGCGAGTTGAGATTAAATCCCAAAAAACGGCAGCAGGTGCTGGGTATCAAATCAGACTTGTTGAAGTTGATCACAAATCCTAGATTTGACAGTAACTCGCAAGTTGATTCGATATTTTGCAAACATTCAATCTCGGTATCTCCCATGAGAAGAAAATCATCTAAATACACAACAGATAAGAATCCCTTGTTTCTCAAATGAGCCACTACTGGCTTCATAATTTTCGTAAAAACGAAAGGTGCTGTACTTAGACCGAATGGTAAACATTTAAACTCGTATAAACGATCTTCGAATTGAAATCTCAGGTACTTTCTGAATGAAATGTCAATAGAAATTACGTAATAGGCATCTTTAAGATCAATTTTTGCCATGAAAAGGCCTGGTGACAACATTCTGAGAGAGGTCTTGAGGTCCTCAAGTTTGAAATGTTCTGTAATAATGAACTTGTTCAACTCTTTTAGATTTAAAATGAGTCTACTGCTGCCGTCAGGCTTCGGAACTAGAAAGATCCCAGAAATAAATTGACCTTCTGTTGGTGTGCATAGAGTAATTGCACCCTTATCCAATAATTGATGTAATTGACTAGTAATCTGAGTTTTTTCCGCACTGGACCAAGATCTTTGATATGGAGCAGATTTTTGACAAACTGGTTTTGCGAAAGGGATTTTATAACCACGAATCCAAGACAATAATCTCACGTCCGATGTGATTTGTCTCCATGCTTTCCCGAAAAGTCTAAGTCTACCAGACAATTGACTTGCCGAAGTGAGTTCTACTTCTGGGCTGGCTTGAACGATCTGTCTTGTCGTTGGCTCGAGTAGTGTTGTTTGGGTTGGTATCGCTGCTTGTTCGTCCGTTGTCCGTTCGATGGTGTACGCTGATTCTTGTAGTACGGTTGTTTGTAGTACTGTTGTTTCGCGTTCTGACCGCCGAACGGACTCTTGAAGTTTTTTGGCTGTGTCTTTGGGATTGCGGGCTTGGTGATTACATCCTTCCGCAAGTCCTTAGAAGCTCGATCCAATGCCTTCGCAGATTTCAATCTTTCTTCCAAATCTGTACCAAAAAGCATGCTGTCCAAACTGCCTGCAGTGAGCGTTTCTTTGAACGTGGTATGCACGTTTTGCAAGATAAGGCTTCTTCGTATGTCCGACTCAGTGTGGTGAATATCAGCGAATATTCGACCTGCGTCATTCAGATATTCCACCATCTTAACATCTTGCGTTTGAAGCGAAAGTGTTAAAGCCTTTCCAATAGCTGTTAGACCTGCTGCAATGGATACTTGTTTGGTAGAGATTCGTCCATCACGGATTCGGGAGGCTTCTTGGATAGCTGCTTTCACTTCCAGATTCAGTTGCGGTGGATCGAAATAAGGGCAATTGCTTGGAATTGGGTATTTCAACCAAATTTCTTCTACGAATTTCTTCGGTAGACCCTTTTTAACTACCTCCTCCCAATTCAGTGCAACATTTCCCTGAATAGCTTCACCCACAACCTTATCTGGATGAACTTTTCCACCCAGGATATTTAGCAAATTATCGGGTAATTTCGGTTCCTCTTGAATAACTGGTTGAATTTGTTGAACCGGTTGAACCTCAGCTTCTATGACTTGACCATCATTCGATTGTAGCCCGATCACACTTCTCATTGGTGATTGTGAAGCCCTACCAGGACTATGGACAAGCGATCCAGCCACAGAAGCGGGAAAGTGTATCAATGCTCTGGTGGACCCTGAGTGGTGGCCGTCGAAAGACGACACAGAACTCCGGTTTTCCTGGTCCGCTAATGAAAGAGGAAAAAACAGCCTCGTCAGTGGTCGTCATGAAAATTGTCAGACCTATAACCTCATCTGACGTGCTAACGCTTTGACGTTTGCAACTGACAGCTGACTTGCAACTGACGAATATAACTGTTTACGTGAAACAAAAGCTATCGATCGATCATTGACAACTTCAAACCTGACATCGAGTCAATCGATATAGGTGATCGATCTAGCTTCTTCAAAACTTTTGTTTTGCATGGGGGAAGAAGAAAACTTTTGTTTTCATGGCCATATTGGCTGTAGCGAAAGAGATCGATCCAAATTTTTGCAACAATGCCTTGGTCAACCTCAAACCATCAGGTTTCAGGTTATGGAATGTACATCAATACATCCATTATATTTGCAAGATTATCAGCCCCTGATAATCTCTCTCTGAGATAACAACCCCAGAGAATGCTTGGACACTCACAATTATGTCTCGAGTGCAGATCATCGGGTGGCGATGATGACCGACGCCGACGATGACGGCTCTGCTTCTCTCGTTCTCTCCTCCTCAATTTCTTCTGTAATCTTCTTATTTTCCTCTCGATACGATCGTCGTCGTCCGAGACACTTCTGCTACTCCTTTTAGGCATTTCACGCCTATTATTTCGTTAATTTCGACGAAAAAACTGTGTGAAAAGCTATCGCGTGTTAACGTCGCGGTACACAAAAAAAGGAAAGAAGCTCGCCACGCTACACCACAGTAGGCGAGGGAAAAAAGCTTTAAAAACGTGACGTCGGTACCTAAATTGAGGCACTACGCATTTGATCATGAGGAAGAAACCCGAATACAATTTACTAATTATACACTAAGGTATTTTACACGATAACCGATAAACGATAAACGATATACAATAAGGTATTTACACGATCCTCGGTCGTTTGACTGGCCTCGCAAACTCTATTTCATCAATATCTTTATCAATCATTTCAATATTTCCGAAAATATCGCTTTCTGTGAAGTCATCGTCTTCTTCATCCTCCGACGCAATCGGATGATGAATAGTCTCCAAATTTGAACATGTATTTTCGTCGCATTGTGCACAGAGATTCGTGCACCGCAAACCATGTTTTTTGCAACTGCACGAACTATTAATGCACCCTTTTTTGCTGCAGGAACACGAAATTTGGGCAAGTAACTTTGGGGGGATCGGTGGATCTGTACTCCCTATAGGCATTAACTGTTTCTGTTTCAATTGCCACCCCCAATCTGTTACTTCCAGATTCGTGTTCCCTAACCACAGCTGTAGCTGATAGAAAACCCGAAAAGCATGTTGCTTCGCTGCTCCTTCTGTTGGCGGTAATGTCTCTAAAGAAAATTTACTTTCAACTTTGACCTTGCTGAAATGGAGATATCTTAGATCGCTCAACGAGAAGGAGGTCGACTTTTCTATCAGCTTTTTTTCAGTTTTGTTGCTGTAGATTCCGACGATCAACTCACATGCATTCGTGGTAATTTGCTCCCGACTGGCACTTCGGTCGTAAAAAACTGAAGCTAATTCCACCAATCTATCGTGAGGAAACGAATCTATGATTTTATTCTTACCAATTCTGAAAAACGACGATGTTGTATCGCATCCACAGAATGCATGTAAGAAAGCGACGACTGTTTGTAAGCTTGCGTATTTAAAACTGTTACTCGCATAAAATTCGTCCGGTTTCGAGCCTGCGTTATCTTTGCAGAAGTAAATATTATTTATATTTACCGCTAGTTGCGAGAAAATCACAAGCAAATCGATATCTTGGCCTACAATAATGACTGTTCCCTCGGAATCCACAAGAGCATTCTCAATCGCAGTCACAACTATGACTCTATCGGCGTCTTCGGGAGCAATTTTTGTTCGAAAGCCAGCTGCATTTAACGAAGTACATATTACAGCTATTAATTTCGATTTATTTCTATCGTTGCTGAGAAATTGCTTCTGATTGACAGCAATCGTATTATTTTTGTTGAAAGCAATATCACGCCCAATATTCTTCGACTGTCTACGCGAACGTTCTAAAGATTTCGTCGACAATGTGTCGTCCTCTGGGTAACCATCGAAAACGATGAAACTGTTCGGGGCATAATGCTTTATCGCATAGGAAACGTAATCTCTTACTATTTCATCTATTGTAATATTACTTTGCCACACCACTTTGTGCAAAAAAAAAAACCACCGTCGACAACATGCGTAATGGTCCCTCTTGTTATGATGTCATTCGAACAATTGAAATTGCAATAAAACACGGATTTCGTATTTTTGCGCGGCATGCCGTTTTCATCAAGTATGGCCAGGGGTATCGGAGACAGTTCATGACAGCTACTCGTGTAGAAAATTGGTTAGGCATCCAAGACTGACGAAAGGGCCCCGGTCAGGCGTAATCAGGGCTTCCTCAACAGGGGTTCCACACTGTTTCCAAACTGGGGCCTATGCAGGGCTTCTTGAGGAATCCTGGAGTAATTTTGTCGGGATTTGCCCATCTACTGCCAAAGTGGGACCTAGTTGGGCCTTCTTTATCCGTCCAGACTAAATTTCTTCTGGTTTTGCCAATCTTCTGCCAAACTAGGGCCCACTCGGGTAGTCCTCATCTATTTATGCAAAAAATGTTCGGTTTTTCCGAACTCACGCCAAACTGGGACCTAATGGGGACTTATTTGGAATTCCAAACTGAATTTAACGCCATTTCGCACAACTTTGACCAAGCGGGGCCTAGTCGGGAAATCCTCAGTAAATAATGCCAGAATTGTTCGGGTTTTCCAAACTCGCGCCAAGTTGGGACCTACCGGGGGCTTATTTGGAATTCCAAACTGAATTTAACTCCATTTCGCACACCTTTGACCAAGCGGGGGCCTAGTCGGGAAATCCTCAGTAAATAATGCCAGAATTGTTCGGGTTTTCCAAACTCGCGCCAAACTGGGACCTAACGGGGGCTTATTTGGAATTCCAAACTGAATTTAACTCCACTTCGCACACCTTTGACCAAGCGGGGGCCTAGTCGGGAAATCCTCAGTAAATAATGCCAGAATTGTTCGGGTTTTCCAAACTCGCGCCAAACTGGGACCTAACGGGGGCTTATTTGGTATTCCAAACTGAATTTAACTCCATTTCGCACACCTTTGACCAAGCGGGGCCCTACTCGGGAAATCCCTATCAATTGATGCCGAAATTGTTTGGTTTGTCCAAACTCGCGCCAAACTGCGACCTCACGGGGGGTTATTTGGAATTCCAAACTGAATTTAACTCCATTTTGCACACCTTTGACCAAGCTGGGCCCTACTCGGGAAATCCCTATCAATGGATGCCGAAATTGTTTGGTTTGTCCAAACTCGCGCCAAACTGCGACCTAACGGGGGCTTATTTGGAATTCCAAACTGAATTTAACTCTATTTCGCACACCTTTGACCAAGCGGGGCCCTACTCGGGAAATCCCCATCAATTGATGCCGAAATTATTTGGTTTGTCCAAACTCGCGCCAAACTGGGACCTAATGGGGGCTTATTTGTAATTCCAAACTGAATTTAACTACATTCCGCAAACATTAGCCAAACTTGGGCCAAGTTGGGGCTGATTTGGGTATCCAAGTTTATTCTGTCCAGGCTAATTTCCTGACCTTTACCAAACTTCGGCCAAGTTCTAGGGTTCATCCAGGCATTACAATTGATTTTGTCCGGAGTTTTCAAGCCTGTGCCCAGCTTAGACCTAATTTGGGCTAGTTGGGTTGTATGGGAAAGTATATGATTATGACATTGCGACATTCTCTGCTCATCTAAATAACTATAATCGTCAGTCTTTCAAGTTTGTGTCCACTGTTCCTCCCAATACTATAAATTTTTGATTCGTAGCTCGATGTTAACAAAGACCTGGTGGTCGTGCGGACAGCGTACTGGATTCATAAGTGGAAGATCGGAGGGTAGCAGGTTCGAGACCGGTGGCGGACATGAAAATTTTAATTTGATCAAACTCAGCGATTCATTAGAAAAAAAGTGAATCATCGTCACTTAATTGAAATCGGATCGTTTGGAAGTGATACCGGAAGAAGAACTTCCAGCCTAAATTTTTTGAAATATTTTTATAATTGATGGGGCATCGGAAAATACAGCCAATAAAGGCCCAAGGTTACCGAATATTCAAGGCCCAAGTTTGTCAACCTATATAGGCCCAATTTTGACATCCAAAGTTGGCCCTTCATTACGGACAACCAAACTTGGGCCTAGAGTATATCAAGGAAAAATAACTAGGCCCCGGTCAGAGCCCGGATAAAATTTCTACACGGGTATATTCTTTCATATCATCCTGAGATTGTATGTGTAGCGATATTTTTTTAAATAAGAGCAGGGGCGATATATGAACTTCTTCATTAGCTACGTTTTTCATCGTCGAACTTCCCGCCGCCAAATGCACGACTTTCGTGTTTCTCTTGTATTTAACGTCGGTGAATTTTTTATTGGATGTATCACCCATACAAACTTTACCGATTTCAAAAGCCCTGTGACAATTTACGGTACCTAAGTCACCAATCACTCCCGAATAAATGCCTATTAGCTTGTCAGTTTCGGGAAATGGGTTATATGTGGTAAAGAATTGCTGCGCTTTCGCTAAATCGTCTGCGTCTCTACACATGCGAGAAACTCGGTTGTCCACATGCTGTTCGCTCGTCGTAAATGATATATTACAAAATATTTCCATTGCATTGCTGACTTCTAGTAAAGCAACCCTTGATGTAACCCATTTCCCGATAACGTTTTCTGTCAGACCGCGACCATGGGTCAAGCCTCCAATGCATTTTATTGCCCGCATCAGCACTTGCTCGATCGTCATATCGGACCATACACCACACCATAAACGATGTGAACGCCGTATTGTAAAGAAACCCTGTTTACAGAATGTGTCATACTCGACAATATCCATTATGTTTTTCAAATTTAACATTTGTTGAACGTACAGCAGACAAGCTTTAGCGTACAAATGATGGCCCGATGCAAAAAAGAAAGGTATCATTAATTGGACTGTTTCAAGATGGAGATCAAAATTTCCAGATCTATCTGCGTCAATGTACCTTTGGATCAAGCAGATCATTTTGAAATATTGTACCCAGAGTTGACTGGTTGGGCCGCTCTTTTCTATATCATCAATAACAGACACGAATTTGCCTTGTGTATGTCTTTCATGGCTGGATCTGACAAAAAATTTTGAAAATCTTCATCCCCCACTTTTTCAAAGCTTTTACTCAAATACGCTTTTTCAGTATCTGTGAATGGAATTTTTTCGGAAATTTTTGTGGCAAGTGCAGCTTGCATCAAGAGATGGGCTCTCACGGATCTAGAAAACGCATGACCCGTCAAAGCTTTATCAGCTGATAAGTCAGCATAGATAGTGCAAAACGCTTCTTTCAAACCACTACCAGCCATTATATTCCCTATGGAACCGAGAAAGGACATTAACAGATGGAAACCCCCCAAAACGAGGAATTACTGAGCGTAGATTATGAGGATCATTGTCAGGGTCGATTGATGCAACGATTTCACTTGCCTTCATATAAAGAGGTAAATCAAACGTCACGAAACAGTGCGTTTGATGATTCTCATCAGCTATGTGCCTTGCATCAATCAAAGAAGTTAGGATCGTGGTATGATCGCTCGGCGGTGCCCTGATGAATGGCAAAGCAATTACTCTCGTTGTCGAAAAATCTGTGTTCGAATTATGATACTGATTCATGAAGCCATGCCAATTAGCGGTCTGCTGTGGTGCCGTATGCTTGCCGTAAAGCGTTTCATGAGATAGCCGGTTTTTCAAGCCAGTCCCGAGATAGCCGGTTTTCCAAGCGTTTCCCGAAATAGCCGGTTTTTCGAGCGAGTCCCGAGATAGCCGGTTTTTCCACGCGGCCGTCGAATAGTCGTTTGAGACGTTACACGTGCACAGCTCTGCGTCTTGAACAGTTGGTTCGAACAAAAAACACAAGTCGTCGAAAAATCGAATTCACGTCCAGCTGAACGTCGTTTTCGATTATTTCGCCATGCTTCTGCCAGTGCCTTTAACGCTAATTTTATATTTGATTCCCTTGTGTACGTACTCTGAAAAGTTTTATGTACGGTAATCTCTTGCGATTTTCGTAGTTTCAGATGTTTTCCATCTTTTCGCTTAATACTTGCTACTATCAGGCTATTAATTCCTCGTTCTTTAACAACGCAGGACTTGGAGGGTTCCATAAACTTGTCGCAAAGCAGACAGTTGTCATTGCCCAAGCTCGCTTTACCGACGCTGACAATTCAACACCGTCGGCCCAACATTCCCAAAATTGTATTGCCGACGGTGACATTTTGCCATCGCCGGCCCAGCATTGACTCGTACTCGTTCACTGACTGTCAAATGATCATGAATGTCAACGCTGGCTCAGCGTTGGGCAGATAGTGCTCGAATAGCGTTGGCCATACGATGGCATGTTCGTTTTGTGGATACTGAGTATATAACGCGAACTAAAACAGCTAATTTTTATTTAGATGGCCTTCCACGTCCAGCAACGCGTTAAAATTGGAAACATTCTGCCTCATCGCCAGAAAGAATTGGAAAGATAATCATACATTTTTTATTGACATTCATCAGTACTGTAATGTTTCCTGAAGACAAAGTTTTATCAAAACTATAATCAGTCAATAGTGCATATTGTGATTAATCCCAGCAAACACAGAACTACCGAAATCATAATGGCCCAGCACTGGCAGTGCTGGCAATGTGATGGTACAGGCAAGCCTTTGCTACGCCACTACATGTGAGATAGCGGTATTTCGGTAAAATTTTTCCGGTATCCAACCATTGACGGGGCGATGTCGGTGACCAAGTACTGGTCTCCTGCAGGGCATTTTGCAACTTGCCATAACCGAGTTGCCGTCACTTCACCCTTATCAACCACGGATGCACGCCTGTATTTTGATGACGAAGTTCGCACGCGTCTTGGCGCGTCTTCCTACGTGAATAATATAATTACTCAGTGCATTCAAGGAGCGGGAATGGAAAAAATACCGTCCACGGGTAACTCAAATCTGTAGGTATTCCGTCAACCTACATTTGCTCTGAATTTAACCTTGAATTCAATAATGAGCATTCTGAGAGATAGTGGATAAGAGAATTTTGAGGTTATGATTCGACTTTTAGGTAAATTGTCTGCTTACTGAGCACGGAGATAGTCTTCGTGTTACTGAGGTTTGTTTTCGCCTGTTGCGAGCTAAGATGGCTTCGAAGAGTAAATATCCCTTGAAAAGAAAGTCAAGGTGGCAAGTCTACAGAGATATCAAGAAAACTGTCCAGGAAACTATCCAGTTGACAAAGCTAGAAGTCAAATTGAAAAATTATGAAAAATTGAGGTTATGCGAATAATTCGATATTTCTTATCATGTACAAAATTGGTAATGGCGCAGTACCGTATTTCCGTAACTATATGATAACGGTTCGATAACAGCAGCCTTACCAACTCCGGTGCTGGTTAAATACCGATAATTTGACAGGCTACTGCAACCGTTATTCTTGCGGTGCGGCGAAGGTAAGACGAAGTCGATTGCACAAATTTGTCACATAGCCATCACTGGATCGGCACAATAGTACCGGTCTTGCCTTCAGTGGCCCGGCTGTCGGCCACTGTGACACTATGGTGCTGGGCCATCACAAATCTTCCGGCAGCGGTTCGGCACCTTTAGTATTGGCGTTCCTCCGCCTAACCAGTAATGGCCCTGCAATCTGTGTTTGCTGGGATACCATACAATGCAATGCTAGAAATTACAATTTTCGTCGTCTATCTTCCGTTAACTATCACGCCAAAAATAAATTGACAATTCAAAATTTCTACACTTTCTCCAACTAATTTCGAACTAGCAAATGTATTTTCCAAAAACAAAGTAAAAGAAAGAGGCGATGACTGAAGTTTTTGCTGTTTTGTTTCGCAAAAGGTAAAAATTTGTGGAAACATTATGAAAATTGACTACTGAAAAATAAGAAAATATTTGAGCACAGATAATTGTGATTATTTTCTAAGTAATTACATAGATATCTGCGATAGATGACGAAAATCTGAAACTCCAAAAAACTTGACAATTTTTCACAACTTCAAAAGGGTGCGAATATTGACGGTCATCTACGAGAATCTGCAACTCAAACCAAAACTTTGAAAAACAAAAACAGATGTAATTGGACTAAAATACACGACTAAAGATAATGTAGGGTTTTTCGACCACCATTCACAGCCACAATCTTTCAAAGTTATTTGGACTCGAGAAGAACCTTTCATGCCTACCAAATCCGAGAATCGAACGTGCAATGAGTCTACACAAGTCTATCTGCGATAACTTATTACGGTATATGTTGAAGCCAAAAAGATATTGCAGCTAAAAGGACTTCGTATGATTTCTCAAAAATTCAGTATGTTCTGAATCATTCATAAACGTTATGATGTCAGGAAATGTGCAACTCTACAATAACAGGTACTTAGAGCGAGATGGGGACCGAACTTCAAGAGATCACCGAAGTTAAGCAACACCGGGCGCGGTCAGTACTAGGATGGGTGAACCGGGTTGGATTACTGGATCGAGGGGCGGATTAGTTCGAGCTCGAACCTCACTCAGATAATCTTTTTTTTTTCATCCTAATGAATGGGAATTACAATTATTATTACTTAGATACCGAAAAACCACGGTAAAATAAAAAAAAATTGAGATAAAAATTTGTGAAAAATATTTGCCATCTAGTATCCCTGGGCGGGAATGTAGACGAAAATTTGTACCAGGGAACGTTCGATTGCTGCTGGTACGACAGTCGTGCCAATGCAGGACTTGACAGTCGTGCCAATGCTGGCATGATGTTATCATTTTCAGCGCTGGGCCAGCGTTCCGTGAAACAAAATCGCCGACCGTCGGTAGTATTCCCCAAGCTTGCAGTTACAATCGGCAGAATGTTGGGCCAAGGTTCGGAGAATACTACCGACGGTCGGCGATTTTGTTTCACGGAACGCTGGCCCAGCGCTGAAAATGATAACATCATGCCAGCATTGGCACGACTGTCAAGTCCTGCATTGGCACGACTGTCGTACCAGCAGCAATCGAACGTTCCCTGGTACAAATTTTCGTCTACATTCCCGCCCAGGGATACTAGATGGCAAATATTTTTCACAAATTTTTATCTCAATTTTTTTTTATTTTACCGTGGTTTTTCGGTATCTAAGTAATAATAATTGTAATTCCCATTCATTAGGATGAAAAAAAAAGATTATCTGAGTGAGGTTCGAGCTCGAACTAATCCGCCCCTCGATCCAGTAATCCAACCCGGTTCACCCATCCTAGTACTGACCGCGCCCGGTGTTGCTTAACTTCGGTGATCTCTTGAAGTTCGGTCCCCATCTCGCTCTAAGTACCTGTTATTGTAGAGTTGCACATTTCCTGACATCATAACGTTTATGAATGATTCAGAACATACTGAATTTTTGAGAAATCATACGAAGTCCTTTTAGCTGCAATATCTTTTTGGCTTCAACATATACCGTAATAAGTTATCGCAGATAGACTTGTGTAGACTCATTGCACGTTCGATTCTCGGATTTGGTAGGCATGAAAGGTTCTTCTCGAGTCCAAATAACTTTGAAAGATTGTGGCTGTGAATGGTGGTCGAAAAACCCTACATTATCTTTAGTCGTGTATTTTAGTCCAATTACATCTGTTTTTGTTTTTCAAAGTTTTGGTTTGAGTTGCAGATTCTCGTAGATGACCGTCAATATTCGCACCCTTTTGAAGTTGTGAAAAATTGTCAAGTTTTTTGGAGTTTCAGATTTTCGTCATCTATCGCAGATATCTATGTAATTACTTAGAAAATAATCACAATTATCTGTGCTCAAATATTTTCTTATTTTTCAGTAGTCAATTTTCATAATGTTTCCACAAATTTTTATCTTTTGCGAAACAAAACAGCAAAAACTTCAGTCATCGCCTCTTTCTTTTACTTTGTTTTTGGAAAATACATTTGCTAGTTCGAAATTAGTTGGAGAAAGTGTAGAAATTTTGAATTGTCAATTTATTTTTGGCGTGATAGTTAACGGAAGATAGACGACGAAAATTGTAATTTCTAGCATTGCATTGTATGGTATCCCAGCAAACACAGATTGCAGGGCCATTACTGGTTAGGCGGAGGAACGCCAATACTAAAGGTGCCGAACCGCTGCCGGAAGATTTGTGATGGCCCAGCACCATAGTGTCACAGTGGCCGACAGCCGGGCCACTGAAGGCAAGACCGGTACTATTGTGCCGATCCAGTGATGGCTATGTGACAAATTTGTGCAATCGACTTCGTCTTACCTTCGCCGCACCGCAAGAATAACGGTTGCAGTAGCCTGTCAAATTATCGGTATTTAACCAGCACCGGAGTTGGTAAGGCTGCTGTTATCGAACCGTTATCATATAGTTACGGAAATACGGTACTGCGCCATTACCAATTTTGTACATGATAAGAAATATCGAATTATTCGCATAACCTCAATTTTTCATAATTTTTCAATTTGACTTCTAGCTTTGTCAACTGGATAGTTTCCTGGACAGTTTTCTTGATATCTCTGTAGACTTGCCACCTTGACTTTCTTTTCAAGGGATATTTACTCTTCGAAGCCATCTTAGCTCGCAACAGGCGAAAACAAACCTCAGTAACACGAAGACTATCTCCGTGCTCAGTAAGCAGACAATTTACCTAAAAGTCGAATCATAACCTCAAAATTCTCTTATCCACTATCTCTCAGAATGCTCATTATTGAATTCAAGGTTAAATTCAGAGCAAATGTAGGTTGACGGAATACCTACAGATTTGAGTTACCCGTGGACGGTATTTTTTCCATTCCCGCTCCTTGAATGCACTGAGTAATTATATTATTCACGTAGGAAGACGCGCCAAGACGCGTGCGAACTTCGTCATCAAAATACAGGCGTGCATCCGTGGTTGATAAGGGTGAAGTGACGGCAACTCGGTTATGGCAAGTTGCAAAATGCCCTGCAGGAGACCAGTACTTGGTCACCGACATCGCCCCGTCAATGGTTGGATACCGGAAAAATTTTACCGAAATACCGCTATCTCACATGTAGTGGCGTAGCAAAGGCTTGCCTGTACCATCACATTGCCAGCACTGCCAGTGCTGGGCCATTATGATTTCGGTAGTTCTGTGTTTGCTGGGATTAATCACAATATGCACTATTGACTGATTATAGTTTTGATAAAACTTTGTCTTCAGGAAACATTACAGTACTGATGAATGTCAATAAAAAATGTATGATTATCTTTCCAATTCTTTCTGGCGATGAGGCCGAATGTTTCCAATTTTAACGCGTTGCTGGACGTGGAAGGCCATCTAAATAAAAATTAGCTGTTTTAGTTCGCGTTATATACTCAGTATCCACAAAACGAACATGCCATCGTATGGCCAACGCTATTCGAGCACTATCTGCCCAACGCTGAGCCAGCGTTGACATTCATGATCATTTGACAGTCAGTGAACGAGTACGAGTCAATGCTGGGCCGGCGATGGCAAAATGTCACCGTCGGCAATACAATTTTGGGAATGTTGGGCCGACGGTGTTGAATTGTCAGCGTCGGTAAAGCGAGCTTGGGTCTCCGAACCTTGGCCCAACATTCTGCCGATTGTAACTGCAAGCTTGGGTGTCATTAACGTCCTCCCACAGTTCATAATCTTCTTTATGGGATGCATTTTCATCGTGCCTAAAAAATTGTGTTAATGGAATATGCAATGCTAGAATATTTACGAGAATACATGTATTTCCAAGCGAAAGTTATTGCGATTATTATTACCTAACATCTGCAGATGTTGATGCTTCTGGTATAGGGGGCTCGTCAATTGACTCCATTGCACTGCAAGTGTGTTAATGCATCATACACTGCTTATCTGGGAATCTAGAAAACATACTAATATTGAATATTCACGATTTGGGACTATTCTACGATAACTGAAACGTTTTTGCTACTACAATTACTTTGGAATTGCATACGCATTGTATATTTAGTAGACAAACAAAAGTATTCAACTCACCTCGTTTAATAAACGCAACATTCGCTGAGCGTTGTAAATAGTAAATATTACACTGCACTCCAAAAATTATACGTGTTTCCGCTACAACGTCTGCGTAGCAACTAAACGGAGTTCGAAATGACCGTTACGGTGGCGTCGGTTCCCCTAGGTTCGGACGGACCGCTGGAGTCGTTTCCCCTCGTACTTAGAAATGTATACCTGCTCTGCAGCAGAGCGGAGTATTATAGGCAGCTGTTCTAAATTCTTACATACACTTGATCCCTGATTATTACAACATAGAAAAACGAAAAGCGGCTTTTCCAATGAATATTGAGGCAAACCGAGTGAAGCATCAGTTTCAACGGGTTAATTTACCCCCAAATAAAAAAAAAAAACGTCAAAATAGCTCCAGTAGTTGCTGAGATAATCGAATGTAAAGATTCGCGCCCGGCCGCAGCGCGCTTGTATTACTATATGTATACATACATATACGCATTTCCCCAGGCCGGCCGGGTACCCCCACTACTCGACCGCGCTCGAGCGCTCGGCCGTTTTTGGTCATGTTTGCACGTGTTTTTCACCTATTTTTCAACATTTTAACGGAAAATCAAGATTGAAGTTGCAAAGTACTATACTTCTATTTTCAAAATCCGTTTTGCGAATCAAAATCGGACAACTTCCAGAGCATCCAGCCGTTCCGAAAAATAGTGCATGAAATAATTCAAAATTCAATTGCTCAAAAACTATTTATCCGACAACGTCTGGGTTTTGCACGCTTAAAATACCTATCAATCACTACTCTCAGCCGGAAAGCGAGCGCTACAAATTCAAAAATGGCGAAGTTGTAAATTTTTGAAAAAACGCTCATTTTCCCGGTTTTTCCCATTTTTCTACGTTAATAATGGTCCGATCGAGTCGGACAAGCGCTCATTTTGTTTGTCTTTTTATTCTCGACGATTTGTCTGTTGAAAGCGTCAACGTAACTCCACTCGTTCAGATTTTACAAGCGAAAAACCAAAAAAAAAACATTTTTTTGGTGTTTTTGATTAAAAAAAAAAAAGTAATGATATTTGCGTGTCGAAAACTTATCACTAAACATCCACAGGTCACCCCACACACCCCCCCACTCGCGGTTTTCTTCTACTATTTTTGTCACGAAAAAATCTGTATTGCCTGGCCTATACCAATATTTTGTTGAAATGAGAGACGCTGCGCGGATGGTGCCGCCACCCTTAGTCGGCATATGGAACTACGTTCCTCGTACCGTCCCAAGTCCCTCGTTCCCAACCACGGCTTTAGCCGTTACAGAATACAGTTCAAAAACCGACGCCGTACCGGCTAGTTCAACTACGTTCTTTGTGTGTTCAATAAACCTATAAAACCTACTTGTGGTGTACTCAATCACCTTTCGCTGAACCACAGATTCCCTGCTCTCATATTTCTCATCGAATTTTTTTAAATGGACGTTTTTCCGATTTATTTTTGCGTTTCACGAGTTTTTACAGCTATTTGGAAAAATCATGAAAAATTGAAGAAGAAAAAAATTGTGGATACGACCTTCTGCTTTTAACTACCAATATTTTTTATCGAATTTTTTCAAATGCTCGTTCTTTTTTTAAAACTATTTTTTACAACTTTACAACAATTACTATTTTTTTTCTACTATTGTTACAACTATTTGGAAAAATCATGAAAAATTGAAGAAAAAAATGGTGGATACGACCTTCTGCTTTTAACTGCGACTTCTTTTATCGAATTTTTCGAAACGACGTCGATTTCGATTTTTCTTTGCATTTTACGAGATTTTACAGCTATTTGGAAAAATCATGAAAAATTGAAGAAGAAAAAAATGGTGGATACGACCTTCTGCTTTTAACTACCAATATTTTTTATCAAATTTTTTTCAAATGCTCGTTCTTTTTTCAGAACTATTTTTTACAACTTTACAACTATTACTATTTTTTTTCTACTATTTTTACAACTATTTGGAAAAATCATGAAAAATTGAAGAAAAAAAATGGTGGATACGACCTTCTGCTTTTAACTGCGATTTCTGTTATCGAATTTTTCGAAACGACGTCGATTTCGATTTTTCTTTGCGTTTCACGAGTTTTTACAGCTATTTGGAAAAATCATGAAAAATTGAAGAAAAAAAATGGTGGATACGACCTTCTGCTCTTAACTGCGATTTCTTTTATCGAATTTTTCGAAACGACGTCGATTTCGATTTTTCTTTGCGTTTCACGAGTTTTTACAGCTATTTGGAAAAATCATGAAAAATTGAAGAAGAAAAAAAATGGTGGATACGACCTTCTGCCTTTAACTACCAATATTTTAATTTAATTAATAACTATTCTTCTTTTGACTTTCTGCTAATTTATGATTACCTACTGTATTACTCGATTGCTGCTATGTTTTCCAATGATGTATGGAAATAAATAAATATTATTATTATTATTATTATTATTATTATTATTATTATTATTATTTTTTATCGAATTTTTTTAAATGCTCGTTCTTTCAATTTATCTTTGCGTTTTACGAGTTTTTACAGCTATTTGAAAAAAAAATCATGAGATAAAAAAAATCAAAATGGCGCTTACGACCTTCTGCTTTTAACGACCAATATTTTTTATCGAATTTTTTAAAATGGTCGTTCTTTCAATTTATCTTCGCGTTTTACGAGTTTTTACAACTATTTGGACAAATCATTAAGAATCATGAAAAAAATGGCGCTTACGACGTTTTGCCCTTACGTTGTTTTTTATTTTTCCTTAAAAATTGTAATGAAAGAACGACGTATCCGCCCAACTTACGACCTTTTGCACTTACATTTTTAGATCTCGTAATTTCAATTGATTTATACGTTTGGGCCGTTTTCAGAACGAATGGCGTGACAAAAAAAATAAAAACTTGTCTCCAGGAGACAATTGAAGTTGAAACGCTTCTAGTAATGCAGCTTCGCTGCATGGCTAAAAGCTGGTTTGAAAACCGGCTGACAGGTGTGGACAGGTGTGGATTGTATGTGATTCGAAATTCTTGGTAGTAGCCCCCCCCCCGTCGTCAGTTATGGATCGTAAGTGTGCCAGAAAACATTAGGTATAGTAAGTTTTCCCAAATTAGTAAATGTTTCGTGAATGTTTTATGAAACGTTTTTGTTGGTACCTTGTATAAATTATTCAAATTTTTGTGAGTCTCCGTGTATATCGACCTAAAATGCACATCGAATGGGAGTTGTCATTTGTCGTGAAAATCTCGAGCTCAGCAGTTCAAATTTATCGTTTTATTACGAATATATTTATCATAAAATTTATCGTCTTATTACGAATATACTTGTCATCAAATTTATCGTCTTATTACGAATATTATTTTCTTGGTAGAACTAAATGGGGTGAAAAATTGGGCCTTTAGCCCTGCCCCCCCCCCTCTAACCCAGGGCCTTTGGCCCCCCCCGCCCGAGCGTTACGCGTGACGGGCCTTTAACCCTGCCCCCCTCTTTGCTCGAGCGTAACGCGTAACGTAACGGGCCTTCGGCCCTGCCCCCTCTGCCCAGGGCCTCGAGCCGCCCCCCGAGCGTAACGCGTAACGTGTAACGTAACGGTCGTCCGCCCCCGCCCCCCCCGTACCCTCTGTAAAGAAGGTTTTCAAACCTTCAATTATACGACCTTTTGCCACCAAAATCGCGTTTTTGGCGCTTACGACCTTATGCCATTAGACACGCGATGTAACAAAGTTTGCACAAGTTTTCCTAAATATCTTTCAGCACGCGAGATTATGGTATAATATTTGCTCAGATTAATGTTACGATTAATTCACACATCACGTGATTCGAATTAAGGGTTGATAAGAATTATTTAATCGACTTGGAAAACGTTGAGACGTGGTTAGAAAAAGTGAAGTAAGTTTTCGACCATGTTTGCTACGGAGCATTCGTTTCATTGACGAAGTTCTGTGAGGATATCAGGCGGGAACCATGGAGCCCCATGATGCCTATAAATTTAATCGAAATGTATTAGGGGAGACCGGGGCAAGTTGGAGACCTTAAGCTTTGAATGTGTTTTTTTAATCAGTCGTAAGTGAAACTCGAAATATTTTGGTATTTTCCTAATGTATGGGATGTTAGCTATTAGAAAAAAAATTGTAATTGAATTTGGTTATTTACAAACTGTGTAATTTGGATTTTTCCAAATTTTTGCAAACTCGTCATCTTGCCCCGACCACGGGGCAAGATGACTATACTACCGGGGCAAGTTGGCGAATGCTAGATTCCGGTTCGATGGGCATAGAAAAATGTTGTTTTTGTCAAAAATACTTCATTTTATTCTAATACAAAAAGGATATACTTATGGGGTAACATTTTTTATATTTAGATTAGGTAATTTGTACTCCTATAGGTATAGTTGTAGTGGGTAACATTTATAGGGTAACATTTTTTATATTCAGATTAGATAATTTGTACTGATATTGGTACAAAATTCACCAATTTATTTAAATATTTATTGACTTAATGTATTAGTTAATTAATTAATAAATTAATCAATATTGATCAAATTAGTTAATTAATCAATTAATTAACTAATTAATTGAATGAATAAATATTTAAATAAATTGGTGAATTTTGTACCAATATCAGTACAAATTATCTAATCTAAATATAAAAAATGTTACCCTATAAATGTTACCCACTACAACTATACCTACTAATATGAGTACAAATGACCTAATCTAAATATAAAAAAATATTACCCCATAAGTATATCCTTTTTGCATTAGAATAAAATGAAGTATTTTTAAATAATTAATCAATTAATTAATTAACTAATTAATTAAATGAATAAATATCTAAATAAATAAATTGGTTATACATGTAAATAATTTTAATTAATTAATTAATTTATTTATATATTTATTTATTTATTCATTTACTATAAAAGCTGAACAATGACATGTTGCCTGAAAGCCTATTAAGAAAACCTCATGCAAGGATCACAAGAAGGGGCAAGTTAGCGGATCGTCAACTTGCCCCCACCGACTTGCCCCGTGTGCGGCTATTTTCAAATGAAATAACCTCACAGTCAGTACATTGGTGAAAAATCGGGGAACCTATGATCTATGGCATCTATATGCCTACATAAATAAAGGATTAATTCACAAGTACGATCTTAGTTAACTGTCGTTCTGTAATAGCGTTTTCCTCCACTCTAAATGTTACATCGCGCGCACCAAAAACCACAATGTGTCTGTAAAAAGCCAGCTGACTTTGTCATGCGAGTCTACACCAGTTTTATTACTGCGTGGGGGTATGCTTAACACTTTCCATTGTCTTAACTGGCACCATATATTATAGCATTCGCAAAACAACGATTTCGTCATCTTGCCCCTATCTCCAACTTGCCCCGGTCTCCCCTATATGAAATTGTAAAATCGATTGCAAAGTAATCGTGACGTCAGAATGGATCAGACTAACTTAGGAACTTGGAAATTACGGAGAGTGGGAATTTGAGGATAGAGCAAATTGAACCGATAATCTTCTGAACCGAACGGTCTCTTCAAAAGATGTTCGAGAGTGCCAAAAATGTTGAAACCAATACAGAAATCGACGGATTCCATACAGTCACTTGTAATAGTATATTGTGCACCAAGGGAGCAAAGGACATTTTCGCTCCCGAGCGTGTACTTTGCTGCAAGAGGGAGAGGAGAGGCTGCACGAGTCGCGAGCCGAAGACGAGGGTAGCAAACTACACCGAGAGAGTGAAAAGTCCTGCGACTGCGGTGCACACTGTATCTTTTTCCATCGTGAACGGAAAGGTCGATTTTGCGGACAAAACGGTGATCATTTGAGGTTATGTGGCTGAAGTGTAGCGCGGCCGGTACGGGAACTAAAAGCAGGGAGGAAAGAGTTTCAGGGAAGAAAGACCGGGGAAGAAAGACTTACCGGGAGAGAAGACTTCCCGGTCGGTGAAACCACTGTTTGCTCCCCGAAAACAGGTAGCAAAATCGGTCTTTCCTTTCATATATGGAAAAAAAATATATTTTTTCAGTATGAAGCGATGCTTCAGCAACAATGAAACTCACAGAACCTATGAGTCGTATCATCCCACATATTGTGTGAAATATTTATTGGAAAAAGAAATTTCATTTTTAAGAAAATGAGTTTTTCCGATTTTCAAGATAATGTGCATCATTCGGTTGATTTTCTGAATTCTTGAAATCCCTCTTCGGATTTTGAGGGAATGCAAGTGAAAAAAAAAAAATGTGACAAAGAATGATGAAGGTCAAGAATTTTTTGTTAAATTTAGATTATGTGAACGTCAATTAGGCATCCACCTCTGAACAAAATAATATTTGAATTTAGGTATTCGTAGTCCCCGATGCACAACTGTATCAATAAGGTGCAGGCGATGATAAAACTTTATTGAATATTCAGAAGTGATCACGAATTAACGATTCAAGTACTTGCGTCAATACAATATGCATCAGACTCGACAATCGGGGTAAACGAATCCCGTCATTGAAATGTCCTCTATACCATATCTAGATACGAAATGACTGAAGATTATCGAAGGCCCGTTGATGCCATAAAGTGACTTAATTTTGAGCGGAAAAATCATGTCATGTCTTTAACCATGGAAGGGGTGCACGGGGGAGGCACCGACTCTTCTCGTTTGGATATCATTCTGAACGTCTTTCGGTTTTTGAATCACTATTTTCGGATAATCAGTGTTCAATCACTAATTATCTGTATCGTAATATTCCTCACGGTATTTTGTATTTAAACATGAAAGATACGTGGTTAGCGAGCGACGTTTGAAAACTTTATTGGCACAGCCTCGGAATAAGAACAGTATGCCTTGCAAATTTCATCCAAATCGGTTTAGCGGTCCGAACGGAATCAAACTTTTCATGCAGGTGTTGCAAATAAAAGAACCTTTTCGCATGTCACGTGACTCGGAAGGAAAAAGTAATCGTTTTTATAAGGGCCTCTGAATGTTTTTATTCTTTTGTATTCGGAATCTGTGTTGGGAAATGGACAATTTATACGATACAGCGAATTAATATTTTCGAAATTGATTTTTATTGCTCACAATCTTATGCAGCTTTATATTATTCTCACTGGTATATACATATTCAGTAATCATTTGGAAGACGTGCTGGAAGAAAGTGGTAGTCTCCCGTCCAGCAGATGATTTACGTTCTTCCACAAAAAGTTCTTCAGATTAGCACAAGCGGTTCCGAATATTCCGCTGCGCGATAGCTGCTAAGAAGTGGCCTGCGAATAGATTCACTAAAATTAGTGAATAAATATATTCAGCATCTTCGTATCACGTGATACTGTCGATGACACGCACCAATAGTCTCTTCCGCTGCTTCGGTTCAGCTGGACTCGCATGGGATTTATGATTATCCACCTGAGAAAGTGAAATTACGATTCAATGGCAACTACCAGAACACATTGAAAGTATAATTTAAGAAATCATCATATTTTATTTGATGTTGGAAATAATATAAAAAGTCAAAATATTCAGGATCGTAGTTCAGCAGTACTAAACTGGTGGTACACTTGAAATCAGGGATCGAATGTTGAGTATCAAATACGTTTGAGTAACTGGAGGCTAAGGAAATAGATCAATTTATGAAAGCCTCATTGGAATTTGGTTTGTAGCAAACGATTGATCTCAGTATGACATGTATATTTCTAATGGTAAGATTGTTTCCAACTTACTAGAAACAGCCGTGATAGCAGCATTCAAAATCCGATCGACTGGTCGCTTCATTCCGTCGAATAATTGAGTAAATGTGTCCACAGCAGTTCTGATCTTTGGGCTAGTATCTGGAAATTAAAAGATACCTCAATAATTTAGACAATTTTTAAGTGCTAATTGATGCGCGATATTCTAGATGGGCACAATCGTCTTCAACTCACTTCCGGCACCCGCTCCACTTTTTTTCGAATAGGTTATCACTTTTTCATTTACTGGATTGATAGTACCTGAAATTGGAATACAGAGGTTATGATCAAGTCGTCTTTGACTCTCACTCAGTTCGAACGACAGCTGGATGAAAATCAAGCTAGGCTTGATGTATTTTTCGAATGAGTGTCACTTACGCCAGAATTTACCAGAAACTTCATCTTTGGTTCCTGAAAATAAAACAGGCGTAGGTATCATGACAGAGTGGAAATTCACCAATTGACGCATGATATAATGGCAATAAGTGAAAAAAATAATGAAATATGAAGAATCAAAGTAGAAAATCTCGGTCAATTAAAACAATTTCTCGACTTCACCCTGATATGTGAAGCGAACAGTAGACCCCAAAAACATTTTTAAAGGGTAAAAGTCGTCTTCAACTCACCCCCGTTATTCCGTAGGATAGAAATTGTAGCGTCTGCGAGATCAGTTCCGGCATTCGACAAAGTAACTGAAATGAAAATAGAGAGGTCCTGAATATCAAACGGAATGATTTTCCAGAATACGGAGACAAAGATAATCGAGCGTTTTGGTAGACGTATAAATTGGCCAAGTGGGTGTATCCACTTATCACTTACCAGCATCTTGTTCGGTCAGCTCGGAATGGCCATCTGCAAAATAAAATAGGTACATCGTGACACTATTGTACTTTGTCAATACTTGACGCATGTCTTAGTAGTTATGACTTGAATATCTTCATTGGGTGACATTGTTTAGAACTTACCGGCGCGCATCTGGTTAACAAGATTCGCAAGTGTTGCCAGTTGGTCCCTGACAGCTACAACTTGATCTGAAATTTAAGTAAAGAGGACTGTGATTAAGTCGTCATTCCGCGGTGCTCGACTCGCTTGAGCTAAATTCAAACAACAAGTGAATATCTGTCAGTAGATAGGCAACAGGGCTACGGCGCTACCCGAAAATTTCTAAGTCCCGAAATGAGCCTACTGCGCATGCGCGAGAGCGGGAGATTTGAAATTCAGGTTTCGTGCGCATGTGTCAGGGCGGGAAATTTAAAATCAAGGACGATGAGTCATGTTCTGGAACATTCTACGGATATGACGTCATTTCCGGTGGATTTCTGAGAAAAGCCTCGAGCGCCACACCGTGGGATTTTAGTAGGTTCGTTGCTGACGTCACTTTTACCGACCGAAACGCGAACCTTCGATGCTGACGTCACTCTGTGCTGCGACCCCGTGTATTCGAACCCATTGAGACTACCTTACCGTCGCGCCTCTGACGTCATCAGCTTCTTTCGCGACGCAACCTGTCAGATTCGAGGAGTCTCGACGCGTTTCTCGGAATTGTTCGAAGAAAACATTTCCTGGAAAATGATCTCACGCCACCCGTGAGGTTCCAAAAGCTTCGTTCCAACGGACGAAGGATTGCGTCAGCCTTCCAACGGCTGATGATTCCTGGAATTTACACGCTTAAACCTGTCGGATCGAACTTTCTAGACTGACGGCGAATTTTCTCACGGCACCCGTAGGGTTCCAGAAGCTTCGTTACAACGGACGAAGGATTGCGTCAGCCTTCCAACGGCCGACGATTCCTGGAATTCACGAGTTGAAACCTGCTTTGACACGCGGCACTCAGTGTGATTCTAGAATCTTCGTGAGACGCAATGTTCAACTTCAAAGGATACCGCGATTCCAAATATCAAATTACATTCCATGTTACATTCCAAACAATAGTATCAAATTGCTCATCATTAATTAGCTAACAGCCGATGAATAAACGAACGATCTATATAAGAGATTCATTTATTATTCATTCACCAGTCTTGATCTTGCCCTTCAAATGAGTGGATCGAAATTACTGCAGTGCGACTTAGTTTCTGATATGAAATATAATAGACACGATGTCGGTGGAACAATGTGAAAAAACAGTTGCTCTTATGAAACGAGCCTATACTCTTTTAGCCAATGTCAGAAATTGACTTTGCTTATATTTCATGGATGACTGATTGGTGGTGCCACCGCGTGGGCCACAGTGCAGTCTATATATTATAGACTCTGCATAGACACTTCTCGGTGCAGCGTTTTAACGCTCACACGTCTCTTTTGGTTCTCTTGAATATATAGAAGTTATACCCAATATTAATTGTGTGTTGATTCATTCACCTGGCCATCCTTCCCGTAAAACATCCACGCAAGATCCAACAGGTTATGGGCTCATACACGTGAAGGACTTGTGACTTTTTCTTTTTCGAAAGATAAGAAAAAGAGGATCGGCCAAATAGAAGAAAGGTGAAACACAGAGACAAAAGATGACTCGCTTTTGAGAAGAAAGTTGACGGGACTGGTGAGTTTTTCTATTTTTTTAAGTAGAAGTGTCGCTGTATTGTGTGTGAAATCGCAGGTGATTTTGTTTGATGAAGATAGAGGGAAACTTTAAAGAGAGAAAGAGAATTCAAAAGTGAATCATTGAATCGCCTATAGTATTCCACGAAGAGGGGGGGAGAGATGAGCGATAAGAAAGTCGACTGGCGTAGTAGAAGACGCGCAGTCAAGTTCAAGCCTGCACGGCACATAGCATACGATTTAAGTATGCATGCTGTGGCGGTTGCTAGGCGCGTGGAGGCGCATAGGCATGCTTAGGCGTGTTGCATAGATGTTATTGTTCTGTCTCTCTCTCGCCGCTTTGTGCCTTTCTTTCGATTGCTGTGCGTCGACTGAAAATGAATGCTAACCTTGACGGTAGATGATATTTCATAGAAGCAAATCCTTATCTCTTTTTTTTCTTACTCACTCACCGCGATATAATTTGTTTCCGAACTGCTGGACAACAAATATATAAAACGGCAAATTGACATGCTATAGATATAGTACATGGAGTGATCTGATAGATGCTTTTAGAAGTTTGAAGTAAAATTGATGTATAGAAGTTGATGTATAGAAGAAATAGAAGTTTGGACGTTAAGATGATAGAAGAAAGTCCACTATACAAACTATATCTATATACATTTATTTTACACTGTGTATGCACATTTGATGTATAGAGGACACGTGCAAAACACAAGAACGTAAAATAAAAGATCGTTTGAGAGTGAAATCTGTAGTACAGTACGTAGCTTCGACTCGATCATACAGTTATTGTCTTGAGCGTGTTGCTCGTGTGTCACACGTGCGCGTACGACCATCTTCGAACGTTTTCGTGTGCTGTGCCACGTTTACGGGGTGAGAAGGGGTGCGTGTTTCATGTGGGCGCGCGTAAGAGTAAATAACTGATTTCAAATTTTTTATGACTTGCTGTGCGGTCATAAAGAACAAGAAATAATAGAAGCCTCAAAATAAGTTGGTATTATTTCTTATGTTGTAGACGATATCTTTCTTGAGACATAAGTAAAAGCAAAATAGACGGTAACCAACAAAAACAACCAAACAATGGTACAGAGGCTTCGGATACTCCAACAAACCTGTTAACTGGCCAATCAAATACAGGTAAATTTTACTAGATGAGTAAACAATGAATAGATGTTTTTGAAGTTTTATTGTTTGGAAGTAGAAGTGGTAGAAGTAAATCCAAACTAACTAGATGAAATTGTTTACAAATTGAAGGGCATGGAGTATCCACAAATACAGCATCGTCAACGGCAAGTACCACCGCTATTGCCACAATGCCGACAATCACTGCAACAGCCACACAATCACACAGTCAACCAGTTCTATCTACTGGTCAACAACAGCCTATAGACGTAAATCAAAGCATGCAACAAAATCTATTGTTGCTGAACAAAAACTTGGAACTTCAATACAAGGGATTGGAGTCCATGAAAATCTTGATGAACCATGTTCAACAAGCATCCGAAAATTTTCTTGAGTGGGAAAAACTTCGGATCTCTAGAGGTCAAAATAACATTGCAAACTCTACCACTCTGGACGATATAACAAATCGACCTGTTTTAGAAGAGATTACCAATCAAACTTCAAATGAAGTAAATTTAGAAGTGACTAAAGTATTGAGTGAATCGCTATCTGCTCTCAAAGAAGTTATAGATTCTAATAAAAAGTCTCAAAACTACCAAGTTCATAGAAAATATGAACTAACCGAAAAAGGAGATATTAACATTTGGCTCGATAAACTAAAATCAGAATTGAATTCTAAAGACTTACTAGACGTGATCGAACCAAGCATAGAGGCTCCCAATGACTTAGATGCACAAACAAAATTAAAGAGACAACAAGCAGCAAGAGAAATAATCGTGGGTCGTTTAGATGACAAATATTACAGAATAGTAATAAAAATTACCGATCCCAAAGAAATCTTACACGTGATTAGAGAATCTAGAAGAGTAGAGAAGAATGTCACTCATACTTCAGTTAGAGCAAAACTGTATAAATTGAAGTTGAAGAAAAATAGTAAAATTGCTGAATTTAATACTCTGTTTGACAACATCGTCACAGAATATGAAAGTTGTGAAAATGCAGTTCCTCTAACAGACGAAGAGAAAAGGTCTGCTTACTATCAAGCCATAAGTGAGGCAGTACCTGAAATCAAAGCTTCTGATCTGACTCATAGAAGAATCACAAAAAATTCGATGACACTAGATGAACTAAAAACTTCTGCCTTAGAGTTAGAAGCAGAAAGAAAATCAGAAGTCAATCAAAGCGATCAAGGTGCTGTTGTGCAACAGGCAAAAAGATTCAAGTCAAATCGTGATGATTGCCGTAGATGTAATGAATACGGGCATTACTTCAGTGAATGTCCTTTAACAGCGACCAACCAATGGTACTGTTACGGTTGCAAAACAGTCACAGATCACAATTCGGCAACTTGTACTCAATCAAATGCAGGAACATCTGCTATGCCTAAATCTAAGCAAATATCGAAGTTTAACAAGTATAGAGGTAGAGGTCGTGGTAGAGGAAACTATAGAGGAAACTACAGAGGCAATTCTAGAGGTGGCTCCAATAACAGAGGCAATTCGGGAAAGCAAGGCGCCCAATCGAAGAAAAACGACAAGCAGAAACCAGCTGCAGGTCAAACAGGTACACATTTAAATTTCAATAACAGCACTAATAACATCACGTTTATTGCGGACTCAGGAGCGACTGAACACATTGTAAACAAAAGTTTGATTTTGAGTAACTTTAAACATTGCACTGGTGAAGTAATTAAAAGTGCAAATAGAAGTAAGTCAGCCGATATAGAGATAGATGGAATAGGCGACATTTACTTAAAATCAAAAACGAATAAGATGAAATTAACAAATGTATTAGCCGCTGAAAATATAGCAAACAACTTGATTTCGTTGAGACGTTTTGCAGACGCAGGTTTTGGTATACTTTTAGATGACACAAAACTAGAGATTTTTGAAAAAGAATCAGGTGAAACTTATTTAACTGGCATATATGTTAAACCTAATTGGCTGATCACCTTAGAAGTAAAGTCGCATGATGACAGTGAAAAGCCTAAGTATACAACATACTCGTGTACAGCTGAAATTGTTTCTTCAAACGAGATTTCTGAACAATCTCAGACGGTTTTAAGTATCTCAGATTTACAAAAGACGGGGGGAGAAGTAGATGAAAATTCTCCAAAAGTGGAAGCGTCTGGGATTGGGAGGGAGATGTTGACAGAAAAGCTCGTTGAAGAAAACGTTGACATAAACACCGAAGTAGAATGTACAGACTTCTTGTTAGACGAACAAATATTGAAGAGAAAGATTTTAGATTTGAATTCAATCGATGCCTTAGAAGAATTTAATAAAATTAAAAATACTGAGTCAAATGCTCACCTCTTAAAAACAGTTCAAATAGACGAAGGCATGCTATGGCATATAAGATTAGGCCATCCCAGTTTGAATTATCTAAAAGAACTAAAGAAGTCAAATGAGTTGTTGAAAAATGTAAAATTTGATGACAATATACCGAATTGCGAAACCTGTATTCTGGCAAAAATGGAAAAATTACCCTTTAAAGAATCTAGACTGATAGCTGACAAACCACTACATACAATCCATGTAGATACAATGGGAGAGCTTAAAACAGCTTCGTTCCCAGGAGAAAACAAATACATTATAGTATTTTTGGATGATTTCTCAAGGTTTGCAAAAATATATTCTGTAAGAAATAAAAATGAAGCAGCTAGCAGTTTGAAAAGCTTCATAACTACAACTAGAAATTTATTAGGTAAAGACGAAAAGGTATGCTATGTTAGAGCAGACAATGCTAAAGAGTTCACGGGTGGTGACTTCCTAGAAGTTATGCGAAACGAAAACATAGAAGCTGATTTTGCACCCCCGTATACACCAGAACTCAATGGTACAGCCGAGAGATTTAACAAAACAATTCAACAAAAGATAAGAGCGTTGATGTTTGACTCGGGCTTGCCTAAGACGATGTGGATATTGGCTGCAGAAACAGCTGTTAATATGTATAACCGCTCACCACATTCATCTAATAAGTTTGAGACACCATTGAACAAATTAAATCCAAACTTGAACACACACTTAGATAAAATCAAGAGGTTCGGTTGTTTAGCTTACGTTAAACTTCCAATAACTGAGTCGAAGTTTTCAGAAAGAGCCATTAGAACCATACTAGTAGGTTACTCACGAACTGGCTATGTATTGTGGGAACCAACATCTGGTAAATTCTTGAATTCTAGACATGTTAGGTTCAATGAAAAGTTAGTTTACAAAGATGTGTACAAATCGAGAAACCTAGATGTGAATGATGTCTCAGCTGTAGATGAGAATGAGACTGATGTAGATGTTAATCTCGAATCAAATAACACTAAGATGAATAACAATTTATCAAAAACGTCAGGAGAAGAATTACCCAAACTAGGTAGACCTAAAAAGCGTGTTGTAGATGAAGTAACACAAAATGATACTGAACCAAAGAAACTTAGAGTTTCAAACCGAAAACCAAAGCCTAATAAAGACGAAAATTTTGTATATGCCACTATAACTGAAAAGATCGAAAAGTTTAAAGTAGATGAAGAAACTAGACATGCTTTAATTGCCAATATTAACGGTGATCCACGTAACTATAAAGAAGCAATGCTTAGTGAAAATATAGTTGAATGGAAGGGAGCAGTGAACGAGGAAATAAAATCTATAGAAGATAATAAAGTCTTTGAAGTTGTTGACAGACCCTCAAATGCTAATGTAATTGATACTAGATGGATATTCAAGATAAAAACCGGCAAAGATGGGAAAACATTATATAAAGCTAGATTGGTTACTAGAGGCTATTTAGACGAAAACCAGTATGAGTTGAAAGAAACTTATGCTCCAGTATCAGGGCTACCAGTAGTAAGATGTGCACTTTCAATCATAAATAAACACGATTTAGAAGCTAGGCAGTCTGATGTTAAAACAGCCTTTTTGAATAGCAAATTACTGAATCCTGTTTATGTAGAAATCCCAGAAGGTTATGACTGTAGCGAAGTAGACAGAAAAACTAAAGTGTGGAAACTCAATAGAGCTCTCTATGGATTAAAAATTAGTCCTAAAAGATGGTATGAGAGATTTTCTGAAGAAGCTTTAAAATTGGGATTAGAACACGACATTAATGAACCATGTCTGTTCACTTGGAGAAACGAAGGTAAAGTTGCAATTGTAGTTTTGTATGTAGATGATATGATTACTGCAAGCAACGATCCCGAAAAATTAGAAGAAATAATCACGCACTTTAGTAATTCTTTTGAGATGAAAGACCTGGGAGAACCAGAAAACTTTCTTGGGATGAAAATTCTCCGAAATAGAGGAAAACGAGAATTGACTATTACGCAACCAGAGTATGTAGAAAAGATTCTAGATAGATTTAACATGAGAGAATGTAATGCTCAAGATACGCCAATGATAACGAGACAGGTCAAAAATAGAAACCTTAGAAGTAGTGAAAACTCTAAACAGAGAGTTTTAACTGAAGTACCTTACAGAGAAGCAATAGGAAGTTTGTTGTATCTTGCTGGTACTACCAGACCTGACATATCCTATGCAGTTAATCTTTTATCTAGAAAACAAAATCAACCAACGGAAGAAGATTGGATAGAAGTTAAGAGAATTTTCCGATATCTTAGAGGTACAATAAATTTAGGCTTACATTACAAAGGCAAGACAGACACTTTGGAAGCTATGACGGATGCAAGCTTCAGAGATCAGGAAAGTTCGGCCTCTACAAGCGGATATGTGATTAAATTGTATGGTGACACAATCGCTTGGAGAAGTCACAAACAATCTTCCCCAACTACCTCAACATGTCAGGCAGAATATCTTGCCGCAAGTGAAGTTACTAAAGAAGTGATTTCCTTAGATAAAGGAATCAGAGACATGACAGGTAAAACCATGTACCCAGTCACAATCTGGTGTGATAATAAATCAGCCATAGATTGTATGCAAAAAGAAGGAAGTCATAAATTGAAAGATTTTGATGACAGTATAGATGTTATTAAGTCGAATCTTGTAGAAAGAGAAAAGTCTGGAGTAAAACCTCCAATGGCTGAAACACATGGTGACTATGTAAAACATTGTTTCTTAGAAGGTAAAGTCAATGTCAAATGGATATCTACTAAAGATAATGTCGCTGATATCATGACAAAACCTTTGCCTTCTACGGCTCACATTCAGTTGAGAAATAAAATAATGAATATTGAAAATTGATTTAGATGTAATTGATTATTCATTATATATAAGGTTAACTAATGATATTCTTTTATGTGAGTACAGATCAAAAGTAACATCGTTCCGAGCAGAATAGCGCAGTGGAAGTCTAGAGATTGGAAGGAAATGGCAGATGTTGCAATATACCAAAGTTAAAATTAATATTGAGTTCTTTTTGATATCTTTGTATTACACTTTTTGGTTCATAATCGTAAGTCGATTGTAGATGTAAGAGAGTTGAATTACAATATGTATATCCATGTAATTTGATGAAATTGAAGTTAACTAAACATAAGCAAAGGGAGGGAGTGTCAGAAATTGACTTTGCTTATATTTCATGGATGACTGATTGGGGGTGCCACCGCGTGGGCCACAGTGCAGTCTATATATTATAGACTCTGCATAGACACTTCTCGGTGCAGCGTTTTAACGCTCACACGTCTCTTTTGGTTCTCTTGAATATATAGAAGTTATACCCAATATTAATTGTGTGTTGATTCATTCACCTGGCCATCCTTCCCGTAAAACATCCACGCAAGATCCAACAGCCAACGGTAAGGTAAATGCTCAAGAAGTAGACAAGTGGATGAAATGTGGTACAAAGAGCATACGAATTCTGGGACAGCTGTTGCGCAAGGAGGGTACAACTGTACCGGAGAAGCAAAAGTACCTAGCGACAATTGGTCAATTGAAGGGTGCGAATCTTCTTCTCAAAGGCCTACTGGTGACGGGTAGCGGATTGCGAAAGCGTAATAATAGGAGCGATAGAGTGAGATGGTGTGATTTGGAGTCTGCTTTCGAGAAGCGTATACGTTCGGGAGTGATAGTGAACTTGAAACACGTGGACACGATCGCGTTCATGACAGATGCGTCATCTCTCTTTAAATCTCGGATTAAAAACGCACTCAAGAAAGAGAACGCGTTGAAAGTGAATAGTGTGTTTGCAGCTGAATACAGCATTATTGAAAATGATGAAAAAGTCATAGAGGTCAAGTATTTCAATACAAACAAGCGGGTTTGGGCTGACTATGAGCCAGCCTTCGAACTTCCCGTTATTTATTTTATTCTCAGCTATTTTCAAATTTGTAAATCTGACCTCAGATTCTTGATCAGCGGTTCAAAAAACCTTCGAGTACAAATTTCCGTAAGATTTCGAATGTTTTTAGTATTTTTCCCAGCAAATCGGACTCGCCATTTTGAATTTCGCTAATCTGACTTCAGATTCGTGATCAGTGACCCAAAAAACCTACGAGTACCAAGTTTCATCCAAATCCAAATGTTTTTAGTTTTTTTGCAGCACATCGAATACGCCAAATGAAAATTTTGCAAAACTGACTTCAGATTCGTGATCAGCGATCAAAAAAACCATATGGTACCAAATTTCACTGAAATCCGTTGATTCGTTCTCAAGATATCGTCATTTTTGTTGCGTTTTTTAGAATTTTGTTATTTGAATACTTCAAAAAGTACTAATCCGATCAAAGCCAAAATCTAATCAGTTCTAAGTTGAGAAAAGCCCCGTCGATTGAGCCCTATCTGATCAAAATCCGCGAACTCGTTCTCGAGATATCGCGCGGACAAAAATGTGGTCACATACACACACACATACACACACACATACACACACACATACACACACACATACACACACACATACACACACACATACACACACACATACACACACACACCCAGACGTCAAACTGAAAATAGTCGGAGGTGATTCTTTGGACCTCGAAATGTGGAGATTTAGTAAAAACTCGACTTTTCATTTTCGGGGTGATCACAATAACTTCCTTTTTTCTCTGAAAACAGAGAAACGGGAAGTTAAAAATGCTCCAATCCTTCAAACGACTGATTTGAAAGAATGGTTCATACAAAATGTGCGAGATCCAATCCTCAAGGATATCGAAGAGTTTCAGGATAAGGATTCCGGCTGGTCATTACACTCAATCGTGAACATAACGATAAACATTAACAAATATAATCCTATGCGCGGGAGCTCGTACATTGAAATACCTGCACCCATCAAGAAAAAGCAAGCACGTGTCAACGTACGTAATGATGATGATCAGTGTTTTAAATTGGCGCTGCTGTCTGCGTTACATCCAGTTGATCGGCGAGATCATTCGGAACGAGTTTCAAAATAGAAAGCCATACGAAGACGAATTGAATTTCGACGGTATAGATTTTCCTGTAACGCCGAAACAAGTAGCAAAATTTGAGAAACAAAATGATATTTCCGTGAATATATACATTTTGGAAAAACGAAATGGAAAATTCAAGACTGTTCCCATCTACGTCACACCTCTAAAGAAGAATAAGCATGTGAATTTACTCATGTTGCAAAATTACTACGTCGATGGCACAGAAATAGACCATGAAGATAGTAGCAGTGAAGAGGAGACGCCAATCAGATTCCATTACGTCTGGATAAAAGACCTGTCTCGTTTGGTTTGCAAGCAACTTTCGAAAGAAAAAACGGAAAAATTCATCTGCGATCGCTGTCTTCACTACTTCCGGAGTTCACGAAAACTGAATACCCATGAACTGGACTGTGCGCAAGTGAATAACTGTAAGGTTGTGCTACCTTCCCCAAAGAACAATACATTAGCATTTAGGAATTTTAGCAACAAGGAAAGAGTCCCTTTTGTGGTATATGCTGATTTCGAATGTCTCTTGCTACCCGTTCAGGATAGCCAGTCTAATACTGCAGCGTTCCAGGAACACGAACCTTTCAGCGTAGGTTACTATCTGAAATGTAGTTACGATGATACGCTATCCTACTATCGTAGCTATCGAGGCTTGAAACCAGCCGAATGGTTCGTGCGAGAACTACTGCAGCTAGCCGAGGATATAGAAACGGTATTTTGGTGTCCAATACCAATGAATGAACTAACACCGGAACAAGAAGAGGCATTCAGAAATTCATCGGTATGTAACGTCTGCGAAAGGCCACTTCTACTCGGTAAGAAAGTTAGAGTCCACTGTCATCTAACTGGAAATTATCGAGGACCTGCTCATGAAAGCTGTAACCTCAACTACCAAGATTCGCGAACTGTTCCAGTTATCTTTCACAACCTTAGTGGATATGATAGTCACTTCCTCATTAAAGACGTTTGTACCTATTTCGATGGTTGCATTAGCCTTTTACCGCTGAACAAGGAGCGGTACATATCATTCACGAAGCACGTCAAGGGCAGCGATATCGCATTCAGATTCATTGACTCGTTTCGGTTTATGAATTGTTCGTTAGAGAAACTAGCGTCACACCTTCAAGAGCTCAAAATAGTGAGAAATGAATGTTCACACCTTAGCGAAGATAAATTCAAACTCCTAACGAGAAAAGGCGTGTTTCCCTACGAATTTCTCGATTCGTGGGAGAAGCTCGATGAACCTAATTTACCAGCTAAAAATAAATTTTACAGCATCTTGAACGACAGAGGTATTTCTGACGAAGACTATAATCATGCTCAAAGAGTGTGGAATGAATTCGATATCGGAACCTTGGGTGAATATTCTGACCTCTATTTGAAAACAGATGTACTACTTTTGGCTGATATATTTGAAAATTTTCGGGACGGTTGTCTCGAAGCGTATAGCTTGGACCCCGCACACTATTACACGACTCCAGGCCTTACGTGGGATGCCATGCTGAAGTACACGAAAATTGAACTAGAACTCCTAACCAATATAGATATGGTTATGTTTATCGAGCGTGGTATCAGAGGCGGTGTGAGTCAATGCTGTAATCGATATGCGAAAGCTAGTAATACGTATGTTAAAGATTACAACCCAGACGAAGAATCAAAGTATCGCTTTCGCATATCGATTACAGCATTGACTCACACCGCCTCTGATACCACGCTCGATAAACATAACCATATCTATATCGGTTAGGAGTTCTAGTTCAATTTTCGTGTACTTCAGCATGGCATCCCACGTAAGGCCTGGAGTCGTGTAATAGTGTGCGGGGTCCAAGCTATACGCTTCGAGACAACCGTCCCGAAAATTTTCAAATATATCAGCCAAAAGTAGTACATCTGTTTTCAAATAGAGGTCAGAATATTCACCCAAGGTTCCGATATCGAATTCATTCCACACTCTTTGAGCATGATTATAGTCTTCGTCAGAAATACCTCTGTCGTTCAAGATGCTGTAAAATTTATTTTTAGCTGGTAAATTAGGTTCATCGAGCTTCTCCCACGAATCGAGAAATTCGTAGGGAAACACGCCTTTTCTCGTTAGGAGTTTGAATTTATCTTCGCTAAGGTGTGAACATTCATTTCTCACTATTTTGAGCTCTTGAAGGTGTGACGCTAGTTTCTCTAACGAACAATTCATAAACCGAAACGAGTCAATGAATCTGAATGCGATATCGCTGCCCTTGACGTGCTTCGTGAATGATATGTACCGCTCCTTGTTCAGCGGTAAAAGGCTAATGCAACCATCGAAATAGGTACAAACGTCTTTAATGAGGAAGTGACTATCATATCCACTAAGGTTGTGAAAGATAACTGGAACAGTTCGCGAATCTTGGTAGTTGAGGTTACAGCTTTCATGAGCAGGTCCTCGATAATTTCCAGTTAGATGACAGTGGACTCTAACTTTCTTACCGAGTAGAAGTGGCCTTTCGCAGACGTGACATACCGATGAATTTCTGAATGCCTCTTCTTGTTCCGGTGTTAGTTCATTCATTGGTATTGGACACCAAAATACCGTTTCTATATCCTCGGCTAGCTGCAGTAGTTCTCGCACGAACCATTCGGCTGGTTTCAAGCCTCGATAGCTACGATAGTAGGATAGCGTATCATCGTAACTACATTTCAGATAGTAACCTACGCTGAAAGGTTCGTGTTCCTGGAACGCTGCAGTATTAGACTGGCTATCCTGAACGGGTAGCAAGAGACATTCGAGTAAGCCATATCTGGCGCTAGTCCCAAATCTTGGCTCTTCTTTGAAATAACACAACCTTACAGTTATTCACTTGCGCACAGTCCAGTTCATGGGTATTCAGTTTTCGTGAACTCCGGAAGTAGTGAAGACAGCGATCGCAGATGAATTTTTTCGTTTTTTCTTTCGAAAGTTGCTTGCAAGTGCTCAGGCATCAGATACAGGTGGCATTCCCCTGCTCGCGCTACTATCTTCATGATTGTGCCATCGACATGTGTTCACATGCTTATTCTTCTATAGAGGTGTGACGTAGATGGGAACAGTCTTGAATTTTCCATTTCGTTTTTCCAAAATGTATATATTCACGGAAATATCATCTTGTTTCTCAAATTTTGCTACTTGTTTCGGCGTTACAGGAAAATCTATACCGTCGAAATTCAATTCGTCTTCGTATGGCTTTCTATTTTGAAACTCGTTCCGAATGATCTCGCCGATCAACTGGATGTAACGCAGACAGCAGCGCCAATTTAAAACACTGATCATCATCATTACGTACGTTGACACGTGCTTGCTTTTTCTTGATGGGTGCAGGTATTTCAATGTACGAGCTCCCGCGCATAGGATTATATTTGTTAATGTTTATCGTTATGTTCACGATTGAGTGTAATGACCAGCCGGAATCCTTATCCTGAAACTCTTCGATATCCTTGAGGATTGGATCTCGCACATTTTGTATGAACCATTCTTTCAAATCAGTCGTTTGAAGGATTGGAGCATTTTTTGTATTGAAATACTTGACCTCTATGACTTTTTCATCATTTTCAATAATGCTGTATTCAGCTGCAAACACACTATTCACTTTCAACGCGTTCTCTTTCTTGAGTGCGTTTTTAATCCGAGATTTAAAGAGAGATGACGCATCTGTCATGAACGCGATCGTGTCCACGTGTTTCAAGTTCACTATCACTCCCGAACGTATACGCTTCTCGAAAGCAGACTCCAAATCACACCATCTCACTCTATCGCTCATATTATTACGCTTTCGCAATCCGCTACCCGTCACCAGTAGGCCTTTGAGAAGAAGATTCGCACCCTTCAATTGACCAATTGTCGCTAGGTACTTTTGCTTCTCCGGTACAGTTGTATCCTCCTTGCGCAACAGCTGTCCCAGAATTCGTATGCTCTTTGTACCACATTTCATCCACTTGTCTACTTCTTGAGCATTTACCTTACCGTTGGCTAAAAGAGTATAGGCTCGTTTCATAAGAGCAACTGTTTTTTCACATTGTTCCACCGACATCGTGTCTATTATATTTCATATCAGAAACTAAGTCGCACTGCAGTAATTTCGATCCACTCATTTGAAGGGCAAGATCAAGACTGGTGAATGAATAATAAATGAATCTCTTATATAGATCGTTCGTTTATTCATCGGCTGTTAGCTAATTAATGATGAGCAATTTGATACTATTGTTTGGAATGTAACATGGAATGTAATTTGATATTTGGAATCGCGGTATCCTTTGAAGTTGAACATTGCGTCTCACGAAGATTCTAGAATCACACTGAGTGCCGCGTGTCAAAGCAGGTTTCAACTCGTGAATTCCAGGAATCGTCGGCCGTTGGAAGGCTGACGCAATCCTTCGTCCGTTGTAACGAAGCTTCTGGAACCCTACGGGTGCCGTGAGAAAATTCGCCGTCAGTCTAGAAAGTTCGATCCGACAGGTTTAAGCGTGTAAATTCCAGGAATCATCAGCCGTTGGAAGGCTGACGCAATCCTTCGTCCGTTGGAACGAAGCTTTTGGAACCTCACGGGTGGCGTGAGATCATTTTCCAGGAAATGTTTTCTTCGAACAATTCCGAGAAACGCGTCGAGACTCCTCGAATCTGACAGGTTGCGTCGCGAAAGAAGCTGATGACGTCAGAGGCGCGACGGTAAGGTAGTCTCAATGGGTTCGAATACACGGGGTCGCAGCACAGAGTGACGTCAGCATCGAAGGTTCGCGTTTCGGTCGGTAAAAGTGACGCACAGTGGGACGAAACCCCGAATTCGTGCCCATAATTCCGAAAAGTGAATTTTGGATTCGGGGAATTTTGACCCTCGGGTGGGGTAGAGAAATGATTGGTGCATTCAAATTCAAACCTCGAAGGGTATGGTCGTCCGTTCCATACCTGGCTCGATACATTAGTTCAAAGTCAGCCTTCGTTGAGAGTGCACGCGGCGAGTGAAAACGTAAGGAAAAACAGCGAACTTCAAAGTTCAATAACTCGAAAGTTATTTAGGCGATTTTAATTTTTCAAAATGGATTCTACTCCTGGAGGTATGTAGAAAATATTTCTGTATGAGTTAAATTGAAAAGTCACGTTCATCTGCTTGAAATACGACCATGTTTGGTACCCTGTGAAAACGATATAATTTTCGAGACTTATACTTTCAAATGGACAAAAAGTAGGGAACCGGAGGAGACCGGACTTTGATTCAAGTCTTAGGTTCTAGATCAGTCTTTCAACTATCGAAAACGTTTTAGATCATCTGCCACTTTTTGCCACTTAGCGTAGTTTTTTAGTTAGCGTGAGCGAGTACGCAGCCTTCTACCACGCGCGAGGCCCCGGCTGGCGCGGCGGCCGGCTGACGAGCGTCCGGGTCTGCCAGGTGTTCAATACGTACAATAGGGAACTTATACCGGTTTTTAACGTGTATAGGGTGTCCGTAACAAAGTAGTACCTACGGTTATTCTAGAGTCACACTGTTCATGATGATTTTTATTTGTGATTTGGTTGAGGAAAAAAATTAATTTCAGAAAGAATTCAGTTTATCCAATGAGTTTCATGGTATTTTATTAATTGTAGTTTACGTTAAATATTGCAAGTTCTCATATGCAAATCAATTTCTAATTTTCTGTTGCTTTATTACAGGGTCTAGTACCGACGACAAATTACTATACACCCGGAGGGAGGTCTTCGTTATTGTGATTCGGATGAGGAAATTGTATTCCACTAATTTTATAAGCCTTCACATTTCATGACATTAATACTGAAAAATAAAAAGTCTTTATTCCTGTATATGCATATGCCTAAACATTTCCCACCATTTTGTTTTTGAGATTTTTGACTTTGGATTCGTCATCAGCGACCCCAAAAACCCCCGAGTACCGACTTTCACTCGAATCCATTAGGTTTTTCAAGAAATTTGTTGCCGTTTTTGGTCCGCCATTTTGTTTTTGAGATTTTTGACTTCGGATTCATAATCAGCGACCCCAAAAACCCCCGGGTACCGACTTTCACTCGAATCCATTAGGTTTTTCAAGAAATTTGTTACCGTTTTTGGTCCGCCATTTTGTTTTTGAGATTTTTGACTTCGGATTCGTAATCAGCGACCCCAAAAACCCCGGAGTACCGACTTTCACTCGAATCCATTAGGTTTTTCAAGAAATTTGTTACCGTTCTTGGTCCGCCATTTTGTTTTTGAGATTTTTTACTTCGGATTCGTAATCAGCGAACCCAAAAACCCACGAGTACCGACTTTCACCCGAATTCATTGGGTTTTTGAATTATGGGCACAAATTCGGGGTCTCGTCCCACTGTGTGACGTCAGCAACGAACCTACTAAAATCCCACGGTGTGGCGCTCGAGGCTTTTCTCAGAAATCCACCGGAAATGACGTCATATCCGTAGAATGTTCCAGAACATGACTCATCGTCCTTGATTTTGAATTTCCCGCCCTGACACATGCGCACGAAACCTGAATTTCAAATCTCCCGCTCTCGCGCATGCGCAGTAGGCTCATTTCGGGACTTAAAAATTTTCGGGTGGCGCCGTAGCCCTGTTGCCTATATACTTCTGTCATTATCGAAAATCTCTGTATCTTTAACTTACTGCTGATTGTGCCAATCACGAGTAGGCTCACTCCTGAAACAAAAATCAGAATATCATGACAATACTTGACGAATCGAGTGGAACCTGACATGTTGAAAATGGTTTGAACATTCCGTGTAGCATAAAATGTAGAGAATAAAATGGTTCCAAACAAAGAGCATAACGTTCGAAAAACACATTTTATCTACAAAATGTTAAGTGTGCTGTTAAATATCGCGTGTCTAATGTCATAAGGTCGTAAGCGCCATTTTTTTTCAAGATTTTTTAAATAGCTGTACAAACTCGTAAAACGCAAAGATAAATTGAAAGACCGACCATTTAGAAAATTCGATAGAAAATATTGGTAGTTAAAAGCAGAAGGTCGTAAGCGCCATTTTGATTTTTTTTTATTTCTCATGATTTTTTTTTAATATCTGTAAAAACTCGTGAAACGTAAAGAAAAATCGAAATCGACGTCGTTTCGAAAAATTCGATAAACGAAATCGCAGTTAAAAGCAGAAGGTCATATCCGCCCAACTGACGACCTTTTGCACTTACATTTGTCGATCTCGAAATTTCAATTGATACGTTTCGAACGTTTTCAGAGCGATTGGCGTGAAAAAAAAAAAAATTATACGACTTTATGCCATTATAAACAGCAAAACGTCGTATAATGGCGCTTACGTCCATATGTCATTAGACACGCGATATTTCGAGACACAATACTTGAAAAATTGATTGCTTCCGATATACGTCCATGAGTTCCAGTTTGGCTGTTGGAATTGAAATCGATAATTCAAATATTCTCAGTTTGAATGTTGTATCCTTGATGTATCGAGAATATTTTACTCCTTGATGTAAAAATATTTCTACGTTTATTTACAGAACAGGTTTTCTGCCCTCCGGCCGGAAAGTGGCAACTTTCTGGCCGCTGCGCTAAACGAAGTTGCCGTTTTCCGGCTGCGTCGAGCAGAAAAATAGTATACACACGTTGGCCAGTAAATAAGAAAGCCTCAGATCACATGTTTGTCAGCCTCGGCTTCGCCTCGGCCAACAATTACATGTGATCTGAGACTTTTCTTACTTTCCTGGCCTAGGTACGTAATATACTATTTTTCACCTGTTGATGGTGTGTGTGAATAATTGCAATGCTACGTGGAAGCTATCGAACCACTTGACTCTCAATTAGTTTTTTTTTTTTTTACGTTATTCTTACTTATATGTATGTATTTTCTAGCGTACCCGATTGAAGTAAGTATAAGTGAGGTTTCATTGTATTGGAAAATAGAAAGTCCGAGCATGTGCTATTGGTCTGTAACTTACCGCTGGCAACACCCACGCACACCAATGAGGCGACAAGAAGACAGACAATCTTGTTCATGTTGAAGGTAGCCACTTACTTCGTGTCTGGTTCGATTTCGTCCGATCCGTCGTATTTATACACAGCAGAGAGACCCCCTACCACGTCGATTACTTAACGTAGGCGATGAACTGGTCACGTATGTCGCGTGTCTAATGACATAAGGACGTAAGCGCCATCATACGACGTTTTGCTGTTTATAATGGCATAAAGTCGTATAACTATTTTTTTCACGCCAACCGCTCTGAAAACGTTCGAAACGTATCAATTGAAATTACGAGATCGAAAAATGTAAGTGCAAAAGGTCGTAAGTTAGGCGGATACGACCTTCTGCTTTTAATTACCCATATTTCTCATCAAATTTTGCCAAATAGTCGTTCTTTCAACTTATCTTTGCGTTTTACGAGTTTTTACAGCTATTTGAAAAAATCATGAAAACTGAAATAAAAATAAAAATGGAGCATACGACCTTCTGCTTCTAACTACCAATATTGTTTATCGAATTTTTTTAAATGGTCGTTTTTCCGAGTTACCTTTGCGTCTCACGAGTTTTTTTACAGCTATTTGAAAAAATCATGAAAAATGGAATAAAAATAAAAATGGCGCCCACGACCTTCAGCTTTTAACTACCAATATTTCTCATCGAATTTTTTAAAATGGTCGTTCTTTCAATTCATCTTTGCGTTTTATGAGTTTTTACAGCTACTTGGAAAAATCATTAAAAATTGAAGATGAAAAAAATGGTGGATAGGACCTTCTGCTTTTAACTACCAATATTTGTCATGGAATTTTTTCAAATGGTCATTCTTTCAATTTATCTTTGCGTTTTACGAGTTTTTACAGATATTTGAAAAAATAATGAAAAATGATATAAAAATAAAAATGGCGCACACGACCTTCTGCTTTTAACTACCAATATTGTTTATCGAATTTTTTTAAATGGTCGTTCTTTCAATTTATCTTTGCGTTTTACGAGTATTTACAGCTATTTGAAAAAATCATGAAAAATGAAATAAAATAAAAATGGCGCCCACGACCTTCTGCTTTTAACTACCAATATTTCTCATCGAATTTTTTTAAATGGTCGTTCTTTCAATTTGTCTTTTCGTTTTACGAGTTTTTACAGCTTTTTTGAAAAATCATGAATAATAAAAAAAATAAAAAGTGCGCTCACGATCTTCTGCTTTTAACTACCAATATTGTTTATCGAATTTTTTTAAATGGTCGTCTTTTCCGATTTATCTTTGCGTTTCACGAGTTTTTACAGCTACTTGGAAAAATCATGAAAAATTGAAGAAGAAAAAAATGGTGGATACGACCTTCTGCTTTTAAATACCAATATTTCTCATCGAATTTTCTTAAATGGTCGTTCTTCCAATTTATCTTTGCGTTTCAGGAGTTTTTACAGCTATTTTAAAAAATCATGAATAATAGAAAAAATAAAATGTGCGCTCACGACCTTCTGCTTTTAACTACCAATATTTGTCATGGAATTTTTCCAAATGGTCGTTCTTCCAATTTATCTTTGCGTTTTACGAGTTTTTACAGCTATTTGAAAAAATAATGAAAAATGAAATAAAAATAAAAATGGCGCACACGACCTTCTGCTTTTAACTACCAAAATTGTTTATCGAATTTTTTTAAATGGTCGTTTTCCGATTTATCTTTGCGTTTCACGAGTTTTTACAGCTATTTAAAAAAATAATGAAAAATGAAATAAAAATAAAAATGGCGCACACGACCTTCTGCTTTTAACTACCAATATTTGTCATGGAATTTTTTCAAATGGTCGTTCTTCCAATTTATCTTTGCGTTTTACGAGTTTTTACAGCTATTTGAAAAAATAATGAAAAATGAAATAAAAATAAAAATGGCGCACACGACCTTCTGCTTTTAACTACCAATATTGTTTATCGAATTTTTTTAAATGGTCGTTCTTTCAATTTATCTTTGCGTTTTACGAGTATTTACAGCTATTTGAAAAAATCATGAAAAATGAAATAAAATAAAAATGGCGCCCACGACCTTCTGCTTTTAACTACCAATATTTCTCATCGAATTTTTTTAAATGGTCGTTCTTTCAATTTGTCTTTTCGTTTTACGAGTTTTTACAGCTTTTTTGAAAAATCATGAATAATAAAAAAAATAAAAAGTGCGCTCACGATCTTCTGCTTTTAACTACCAATATTGTTTATCGAATTTTTTTAAATGGTCGTCTTTTCCGATTTATCTTTGCGTTTCACGAGTTTTTACAGCTACTTGGAAAAATCATGAAAAATTGAAGAAGAAAAAAATGGTGGATACGACCTTCTGCTTTTAAATACCAATATTTCTCATCGAATTTTCTTAAATGGTCGTTCTTCCAATTTATCTTTGCGTTTCAGGAGTTTTTACAGCTATTTTAAAAAATCATGAATAATAAAAAAAATAAAAAGTGCGCTCACGACCTTCTGCTTTTAACTACCAATATTGTTTATCGAATTTTTTTAAATGGTCGTTTTTCCGATTTATCTTTGCGTTTCACGAGTTTTTACAGCTATTTGAAAAAATAATGAAAAATGAAATAAAAATAAAAATGGCGCACACGACCTTCTGCTTTCAACTACCAATATTTCTCATCGAATTTTTTTAAATGGTCGTTCTTTCAATTTATCTTTTCGTTTTACGAGTTTTTACAGCTTTTTTAAAAAATCATGAATAATAAAAAAAAAATAAAAAGTGCGCTCACGATCTTCTGCTTTTAACTACCAATATTGTTTATCGAATTTTTTTAAATGGTCGTTTTTCCGATTTATCTTTGCGTTTCACGAGTTTTTACAGCTATTTGAAAAAATAATGAACAATGAAATAAAAATAAAAATGGCGCACACGACCTTCTGCTTTTAACTACCAATATTGTTTATCGAATTTTTTTAAATGGTCGTTTTTCCGATTTATCTTTGCGTTTCACGAGTTTTTCAAAGCTATTTGAAAAAAATCATGAAAAATGAAATAAAAATAAAAATGGCGCCCACGACCTTCTGCTTTCAACTACCAATATTTCTCATGGAATTTTTTCAAATGGTCGTTCGTTCAATTTATCTTTGCGTTTCACGAGCACACAAATGTGCACACAAATCTTTATTTTCGTGATTGCCGTTCGGCGTTTCACAATCTCCAAAACTCTCCTCCTTACATTTCTTTCTTAAATTACTTACTTAAATTACTTAATTAATCTAATTCTTCCACTCCTTACATTTCTTTCCAAAATATACTTCATTCCATATTGTATTCCATATTCCCTTTCTCTTTTCCCTCAGTCCTTTAATATCCCAACCCTCCTACTTCTATGTTCCATTCCCTCCCTACTACCAAGCACTTGTTTCCCTGCCTAGCATAGTTTTTCTGTTTCATCCACGCCTAACTCCTTCGCCTCCTCCGCCTCCAACTCTTCCAGTTCCTTTCTCATCTCTGCCTTCCTTCTTTCCAAGTCCTCTCTCCATTTCTTTACTACTTCTCTTCTTTCTCTTTGATCCGTCTCCTTTTCGTGCCTTTTCTTCTTCTTCACCACCTGAGAGCTGTTGTTTTGTCGCCCATTACTTGTTTGGTCACCCCCACGTCTTTTCTTCCTCTCTCCCCTATCCACTTCTGGTACTTCTAGGGATGGCGTTCCCTCGCTGCTCTTTAGTGTCTCGCTGCTCCCCCCTTCTTCTTTCCTCTCTCCGTTTACTTCTTCGTTTACCTCTGTGCTCTCTGGTGTCTCACTGCTCCCCCCTCCTTCTTTCCTCTCTCCGTTTACTTCTTCATTTACCTCCGTGTTTACCTTTCCCCCCTCGGCGTGGTTCTTGGCTTCTTCCGCCACTTCCGCTTCTCTTTCCGCCTCTTCAAGCTCCGCCTCTTCCTTCTTCAGTTCCTCCATCCTTCTCTCCAGATCTTTTCTCCACCTTGCCAGCTCCTTTCTTCTGCTGCCCTCCTTTTCTTCCGCCCACTCTTCTTCCTTTTCTTTCCACAACCACCACGTTCCGTTTACGCATATTCTCCCTTCCTCCTCTATCACCTTCTTTCCCGCTTTCCTCTCTTCATTTGCCCGTTCCCTCACAATCCACCTACCCTTTCTCTCTCTGAAGGTGCGGTCTCTGTCGAGCCACATCTCCCACCGTTCCGAGATCTCGTCTCTCCGTTGTACCAGCTCCCTGGCGTCCTCCGTTCTTTTAAACCGTACTACTACCATATCCTCGCCCTCCCGCCATACGTCCTCTACTTCCACCTTCCTTTTCATCTCTGCCTCTAGCCACTTTTCTGCCCTTATCTTGTCCACTTTGTCGGTTTCCAAATTCGCCTTTTTGAAAATAACGTTCCGTGCTCTCGAAGTCCTTCTCCCCATCTCTTGATTCCATTCTCTCTCCCTTTTACCCTCTTTCATTTCCTCTGCGGTATCCTTGCGTTTTTGTATCCCGGCTGCTCCCGCCAGGCACTTCCCCTCCTGCACTCCTGTCCCGCTCCTTCGATCCCTTCCTTACCGGCTGACTGCGGCTGGGCTCCCGAGTTCGTATCCTTTCCGCCAGAGCCCCTTCTCTCCTACTCCTCTCGCCCTCGGATCCCCTCGCCTAGAAGTTGCTCTCTAACCTCTCAGCCGGCGCCTTCGTTCTTTCCCTCCAACCCTTTTTATTACCAGCCTCAATCCTTTTTCCTTCCTTCCGTCCTTTCCTTGCTATGCCCTCCACCGTTTTCCGCTTTTCCTCTGCCTCTACCACTCTCCGACTCCCCTTTTTCTCCAGAAAACTGACGCTACTTCCGCTCTGACTTTTACTTCGTTCGAGCAGTGCTCCTCAACCTGCGTTTCACGAGCATTTACGGCTATTTTAAAAAAATCATGAAAAATGAAATAAAAATAAAAATGGCGCACACGACCTTCTGCTTTTAACTACCAATATTGTTCATCGAATTTTTTTAAATGGTCGTTTTTCCGATTTATCTTTGCGTTTCACGAGTTTTTCAAAGCTATTTGAAAAAAATCATGAAAAATGAAATAAAAATAAAAATGGCGCCCACGACCTTCTGCTTTTAACTACCAATATTTGTCATGGAATTTTTTCAAATGGTTGTTCTTCCAATTTATCTTTGCGTTTTACGAGTTGTTACAGCTATTTGAAAAAATAATGAAAAATGAAATAAAAATAAAAATGGCGCACACGACCTTCTGCTTTTAACTACCAATATTGTTTATCGAATTTTTTTAAATGGTCGTTCTTTCAATTTATCTTTTCGTTTCACGAGTTTTTACAGTTATTGGAAAAAATAATGAAAATGAAATAAAATAAAAATGGCGCTCAACGACCTTCTGCTTTAACTACCAATATTTCTCATGGAATTTTTTCAAATGGTCGTTCTTTCAATTTATCTTTGCGTTTTACGAGTTTTTACAGCTATTTGAAAAAATCATGAAAACTGAAATAAAAATAAAAATGGAGCATACGACCTTCTGCTTCTAACTACCAATATTGTTTATCGAATTTTTTAAATGGTCGTTTTTCCGAGTTACCTTTGCGTCTCACGAGTTTTTTTACAGCTATTTGAAAAAATCATGAAAATGGAATAAAAATAAAAATGGCGCCCACGACCTTCAGCTTTTAACTACCAATATTTCTCATCGAATTTTTTAAAATGGTCGTTCTTTCAATTTATCTTTGCGTTTTATGAGTTTTTACAGCTATTTGAAAAAATCATGAAAAATTGAAGAAAAAAAATGGTGGATAGGACCTTCTGCTTTTAACTACCAATATTTTTTATCGAATTTTTTCAAATGGTCATTCTTTCAATTTATCTTTGCGTTTTACGAGTTTTTACAGCTATTTGAAAAAATCGTGAAAAATAAAAAAATAAAATGGCGCTCACGACCTTCTGCTTTTAACTACCAATATTGTTTATCGAATTTTTTTAAATGGTCGTTCTTTCAATTTATCTTTGCGTTTTACGAGTTTTTACAGCTATTTGAAAAAATCATGAAAATAAAAAAAATAATCAATGGCGCTCACGACCTTCTGCTTTTAACTACCATTATTATTTATCGAATTAAATGGTCGTTCTTTCAATTTTTTCGTTTTACGAGTTTTTACAGCTATTTAAAAATCAGAATAATAAAAATAAAAAGGCGCTCCTTCTGCTTTCTACCAATATTGTTTATCGAATTTTTTAAATGGTCGTTCTTTCAATTTATCTTTGCGTTTCACGAGTTTTTACAGCTATTTGAAAAAATCATGAAAATAAAAAAAATAAAAATGTCGCTCACGACCTTCTGCTTTTAAATACCAATATTGTTTATCGAATTTTTCTTAAATGGTCGTTCTTCCAATTTATCTTTGCGTTTCACGAGTTTTTACAGCTATTTTAAAAAATCATGAAAAATAAAAAAATAAAATGTGCGCTCACGACCTTCTGCTTTTAACTACCAATATTTTTTATCGAATTTTTTAAATGGTCGTTCTTTCAATTTATCTTTGCGTTTTACGAGTTTTTACAGCTATTTGAAAAAATATGAAAATGAAAAAAAAATAAAATGGCGCACATGACCTTCTGCTTTTAACTACCAAATTGTTTATCGAATTTTTTTAAATGGTCGTTTTCCGATTTATCTTTGCGTTTCACGAGTTTTTACAGCTATTTAAAAAAATAATGAAAAATGAAATAAAAATAAAAAATGGCGCACACGACCTTCTGCTTTTAACTACCAATATTTGTCATGGAATTTTTTCAAATGGTCGTTCTTCCAATTTATCTTTGCGTTTTACGAGTTTTTACAGCTATTTGAAAAAATAATGAAAAATGAAATAAAAATAAAAATGGCGCACACGACCTTCTGCTTTTAACTACCAATATTGTTTATCGAATTTTTTTAAATGGTCGTTCTTTCAATTTATCTTTGCGTTTTACGAGTATTTACAGCTATTTGAAAAAATCATGAAAAATGAAATAAAATAAAAATGGCGCCCACGACCTTCTGCTTTTAACTACCAATATTTCTCATCGAATTTTTTTAAATGGTCGTTCTTTCAATTTGTCTTTTCGTTTTACGAGTTTTTACAGCTTTTTTGAAAAATCATGAATAATAAAAAAAATAAAAAGTGCGCTCACGATCTTCTGCTTTTAACTACCAATATTGTTTATCGAATTTTTTTAAATGGTCGTCTTTTCCGATTTATCTTTGCGTTTCACGAGTTTTTACAGCTACTTGGAAAAATCATGAAAAATTGAAGAAGAAAAAAATGGTGGATACGACCTTCTGCTTTTAAATACCAATATTTCTCATCGAATTTTCTTAAATGGTCGTTCTTCCAATTTATCTTTGCGTTTCAGGAGTTTTTACAGCTATTTTAAAAAATCATGAATAATAAAAAAAATAAAAAGTGCGCTCACGACCTTCTGCTTTTAACTACCAATATTGTTTATCGAATTTTTTTAAATGGTCGTTTTTCCGATTTATCTTTGCGTTTCACGAGTTTTTACAGCTATTTGAAAAAATAATGAAAAATGAAATAAAAATAAAAATGGCGCACACGACCTTCTGCTTTCAACTACCAATATTTCTCATCGAATTTTTTTAAATGGTCGTTCTTTCAATTTATCTTTTCGTTTTACGAGTTTTTACAGCTTTTTTAAAAAATCATGAATAATAAAAAAAAAATAAAAAGTGCGCTCACGATCTTCTGCTTTTAACTACCAATATTGTTTATCGAATTTTTTTAAATGGTCGTTTTTCCGATTTATCTTTGCGTTTCACGAGTTTTTACAGCTATTTGAAAAAATAATGAACAATGAAATAAAAATAAAAATGGCGCACACGACCTTCTGCTTTTAACTACCAATATTGTTTATCGAATTTTTTTAAATGGTCGTTTTTCCGATTTATCTTTGCGTTTCACGAGTTTTTCAAAGCTATTTGAAAAAAATCATGAAAAATGAAATAAAAATAAAAATGGCGCCCACGACCTTCTGCTTTCAACTACCAATATTTCTCATGGAATTTTTTCAAATGGTCGTTCGTTCAATTTATCTTTGCGTTTCACGAGCACACAAATGTGCACACAAATCTTTATTTTCGTGATTGCCGTTCGGCGTTTCACAATCTCCAAAACTCTCCTCCTTACATTTCTTTCTTAAATTACTTACTTAAATTACTTAATTAATCTAATTCTTCCACTCCTTACATTTCTTTCCAAAATATACTTCATTCCATATTGTATTCCATATTCCCTTTCTCTTTTCCCTCAGTCCTTTAATATCCCAACCCTCCTACTTCTATGTTCCCTTCCCTCCCTACTACCAAGCACTTGTTTCCCTGCCTAGCATAGTTGGTAGCATAGTTTTTCTGTTTCATCCACGCCTAACTCCTTCGCCTCCTCCGCCTCCAACTCTTCCAGTTCCTTTCTCATCTCTGCCTTCCTTCTTTCCAAGTCCTCTCTCCATTTCTTTACTACTTCTCTTCTTTCTCTTTGATCCGTCTCCTTTTCGTGCCTTTTCTTCTTCTTCACCACCTGAGAGCTGTTGTTTTGTCGCCCATTACTTGTTTGGTCACCCCCACGTCTTTTCTTCCTCTCTCCCCTATCCACTTCTGGTACTTCTAGGGATGGCGTTCCCTCGCTGCTCTTTAGTGTCTCGCTGCTCCCCCCTTCTTCTTTCCTCTCTCCGTTTACTTCTTCGTTTACCTCTGTGCTCTCTGGTGTCTCACTGCTCCCCCCTCCTTCTTTCCTCTCTCCGTTTACTTCTTCATTTACCTCCGTGTTTACCTTTCCCCCCTCGGCGTGGTTCTTGGCTTCTTCCGCCACTTCCGCTTCTCTTTCCGCCTCTTCAAGCTCCGCCTCTTCCTTCTTCAGTTCCTCCATCCTTCTCTCCAGATCTTTTCTCCACCTTGCCAGCTCCTTTCTTCTGCTGCCCTCCTTTTCTTCCGCCCACTCTTCTTCCTTTTCTTTCCACAACCACCACGTTCCGTTTACGCATATTCTCCCTTCCTCCTCTATCACCTTCTTTCCCGCTTTCCTCTCTTCATTTGCCCGTTCCCTCACAATCCACCTACCCTTTCTCTCTCTGAAGGTGCGGTCTCTGTCGAGCCACTTCTCCTACCGTTCCGAGATCTCGTCTCTCCGTTGTACCAGCTCCCTGGCGTCCTCCGTTCTTTTAAACCGTACTACTACCATATCCTCGCCCTCCCGCCATACGTCCTCTACTTCCACCTTCCTTTTCATCTCTGCCTCTAGCCACTTTTCTGCCCTTATCTTGTCCACTTTGTCGGTTTCCAAATTCGCCTTTTTGAAAATAACGTTCCGTGCTCTCGAAGTCCTTCTCCCCATCTCTTGATTCCATTCTCTCTCCCTTTTACCCTCTTTCATTTCCTCTGCGGTATCCTTGCGTTTTTGTATCCCGGCTGCTCCCGCCAGGCACTTCCCCTCCTGCACTCCTGTCCCGCTCCTTCGATCCCTTCCTTACCGGCTGACTGCGGCTGGGCTCCCGAGTTCGTATCCTTTCCGCCAGAGCCCCTTCTCTCCTACTCCTCTCGCCCTCGGATCCCCTCGCCTAGAAGTTGCTCTCTAACCTCTCAGCCGGCGCCTTCGTTCTTTCCCTCCAACCCTTTTTATTACCAGCCTCAATCCTTTTTCCTTCCTTCCGTCCTTTCCTTGCTATGCCCTCCACCGTTTTCCGCTTTTCCTCTGCCTCTACCACTCTCCGACTCCCCTTTTTCTCCAGAAAACTGACGCTACTTCCGCTCTGACTTTTACTTCGTTCGAGCAGTGCTCCTCAACCTGCGTTTCACGAGCATTTACGGCTATTTTAAAAAAATCATGAAAAATGAAATAAAAATAAAAATGGCGCACACGACCTTCTGCTTTTAACTACCAATATTGTTCATCGAATTTTTTTAAATGGTCGTTTTTCCGATTTATCTTTGCGTTTCACGAGTTTTTCAAAGCTATTTGAAAAAAATCATGAAAAATGAAATAAAAATAAAAATGGCGCCCACGACCTTCTGCTTTTAACTACCAATATTTGTCATGGAATTTTTTCAAATGGTTGTTCTTCCAATTTATCTTTGCGTTTTACGAGTTGTTACAGCTATTTGAAAAAATAATGAAAAATGAAATAAAAATAAAAATGGCGCACACGACCTTCTGCTTTTAACTACCAATATTGTTTATCGAATTTTTTTAAATGGTCGTTTTTCCGATTTATCTTTGCGTTTCACGAGTTTTTACAGCTATTGGAAAAAATAATGAAAAATGAAATAAAAATAAAAATGGCGCTCACGACCTTCTGCTTTTAACTACCAATATTTCTCATGGAATTTTTTCAAATGGTCGTTCTTTCAATTTATCTTTGCGTTTTACGAGTTTTTACAGCTATTTGAAAAAATCACGAAAAATGAAATAAAAATAAAAATGGCGAACACGACCTTCAGCTTTTAACTACCAATATTTCTCATCGAATTTTTTTAAATGGTCGGTCTTTCAATTTATCTTTGTGTTTTACGAGTTTTTACAACTATTTGGAAAAATCATTAAAAATCATGAAAAAAAAATGGCGCTTACGACGTTTTGCCTTTACGTTGTTTTTTATTTTTCCTTAAAAATTGTAATGATAGAACGACGTATCCGCCCAACTTACGACCTTTTGCACTTACATTTTTCGATCTCGTAATTTCAATTGATCTATACGTTTTGGCCGTTTTCAGAGCGAATGGCGTGAAAAAAAAAAATAATTATACCACCTTTTGCCACCAAAATCGCGTTTTTGGCGCTTACGACCTTATGCCATTAGGATCGCGATATTTTAATATAGAAAATTGATAAGTCGCAAACTTTTTTTGTTGTAATAACGTTAAATTATAGATAATAAAGTACCTTCAAAATCTTTTACGAACTAAAAATAAACAGGAACAATAAGGTTCGTAAGTATTCGCTCACAAGGCTTTGTGGTTAAGGTAGCAAATAATTCTCCAAGTGATTCACCAAGCATCTGAAATTCTGTCAAGCGTTTGCACAGTAGGTATATTGTATTTAAAAACCGGATGCTGAAATACAGCTGTCCCATTTTATTCACATTTTTTCTCGAAAACGAGCAAACGCGCAAACGAAATCGCGTTATATTCTTCATATTCAAGACATGCGCTAACGATCTGACTACAGTTTTAGACGATTATCTTGACTTCAGACGATAACTTAATGATAAACCTCAGAACTGTAGGCGACAAATGCATTACTGAATGCGTCGCTGTTCACCTCAATGCGACACATTTCTAGATCTCGCATCATTTTCCATTCAATCCCAACTTCTTTGCGCTGTCTTTTTAGCTCTGAAATAATTCTATGACTTTCAGGTGATTCTTTGAACCGATTCTTACTTTTGAGTACTTATTTTTCTTTGCACTTCAAACTTTAACCTTTTATAAGTTCTAAAAAGTTGACGAGAATTCTGTTGCTGCAAAACAACCATTCCTCATTACTTTCGCCAACCGAAACGTAGGCAGATTGTTCTACATTTTCTTTTCAAATATTTATTAATTTCAAGTCAGTTCCAAAATTCTGACCGACAATCTTCACATCTTGATTCTCAATCGTATATCAAGAATAGCCGAGCAAAAATAATGTGCTGGCAACGTTTCGGAATGAGAGCTACTATTTTTCTTCACCTTTACCATCGGAAAACCGCTGATTCCGATATCTGATATTCATATAGTCATTGATTTTTTCTGTGATCCCTGTGCTGGTCCGTGTGGTAACTGATAGGAGCAAAGTCGAACGCGAATGGACGGTAGCGTTTATCAGGAATAGGAGCTGCGTTTTTTCTAGAATTCCAACATCCAGTAAACGTAATCTCCATACCTGTCCTTTCCGACTTTTTGTGAATGTTCAAGAAACTATTGAACTGACCTACCTGACCTAACTTGAGTCGCGCGAGGCAAAGATATGGCTGAAGAAACCTGTCAAGATTGTTCATTCTTGAATCTTTTATAGGTACTTCGAAACGAAAAAAAGTTTTGTTTTTTGATAGACTCACTTAAAACATTTACTTTTTCTTTCAATGTCAACCTGATTAAAAATGGTACCGAAGAATCGTACTGTGTATTCCTGAGCATCACCAACATCCCGTGCAGAAATTTGAACTGGAAGGCCTGGCTACTGTCTAGCGCCTGGTAGTGATTTACTGGCTAGCGCAATCTGTACAGGCCCTGCCCTGGCACTGGCGAGTTCAGCCCAATTCCGCGTTCTCTAGCCAACACTGCACAAAATCTGGCCAGTGATCACTAGGGATAGTGATGTTCAAAATAAAAATCGATAATAAAATAATCGGTGTTTGAAAAGCCTCGACCAAATCGATACATCGCTTCTGGATTAAGGATGTATTGGCCGTACAATATATCTCAACCAAAAATGATTCTCGTCGACAATATTGAGTACTTTATGATAAGATAAAAATCGGAAAAAAATCAACCACAATCAAAACGACAAAGGTATCAATTTTGAATAATAATAATGCCTGAAAGTTATCACAAATTGTTTGAACAAAACATTGTTTAACTAATTTTCTGGTGACATTATTTTTTTTTTCATCTCAAATGAATGCCCTAACTTTTCTGAATACACATGAATTTTTAAAAACTTTTGTCACTATTTTGAAATTTCCGTTTTCGAAAATTACCGAATTTTGGAAGATGTAAAAAAAAAATTGGAATTTTGGATATGGTTTCGTGAAAACGATGTTGATTACAATCCCGAAGTTTCCGGAGCGTGGAACAAATAATTTCGTAAACACAGCTCCTTTACAAATTTTCGAAAACGGAAATTTCAAAATAGTGACAAAATTTTTCAAAAATTCATGTGTATTCAGAAAAACTAGAGCATTCATTTGAGATGAAAAAAAATAATGTCACCAGAAAATTTGTTAAACAATGTTTTGTTCAAACAATTTGTGATAACTTTCAGGCATTATTATTACTCAAAATTAATACTTTTATCGTCTTGATTGTGGTTGATTTTTTTTCCAATTTTTATCTTATCTCAAAGTACTCAAAATTGACGACGAGAATCACTTTTGATTGAGAATGGACAGCCAATACATCCTTAACATATTATGCCGAGCGTTGATTTCATTTCTCATATCAATTTTTTTTTCTTTTTCAATATCACTATTTTACACTCAGATCACTCGGAATGCACTCAACAAACTTATCAATGGTTCATTTCGTCTTCGTAATTCAAATATCGCAATTGTATCATATATAATATTATATCCGACTCTATCGTTTGCAGTTATACACATGGGACATTCTATTTCAACTCGACCAATGATTTTCCCTCACCATTTTTGATTCGCTTCACGTTTTCCTATATGATTCTTTGATCTCAAATAAGCACTCCTGAGATTTTCAGATTTTTCCCACCAACCTTAAATTTTATATACTTATTCCACCCCATCTAAAATCATCGGTCGAGTTGACATGGAATGCCCCATATATTATATTTGAATCTAGTGGATTATGCGAACCGAATTAATTTATTTATTGTCTACATCTGAGGTGAGATTCTACCTCGATTTAAGCATGAAAACCGCAGGCAAACCGAAAAAAAACTCAATAAGGGCTATAGTATACATATTGTTAAATGGGTAAAAATCTCTAACAAGACATTTTTTCTGGCTAATTGGAGGGTTGGCCAAAATCTGAAAAATCGTGATGTTTGAGGAGGGTTTTACCCTCATTATTCATATTTTACGTCATATATTATTTTCAGTCATATGGGAGTTACGCTAAATATAAAAAAATACAGATTCTCTCGGTCCTGCCCAGATAACAAGCGTGTTGGCGCAGGTTACCGTCATGGCGTGAAAATCACACAGTGCGTGCAAAAATATAGGATTTTCAGCATCACGACGCGACGGTTATTTTAGTGGAGGCAAACGGAGCGCACCGTGCAGTCACTTGGTGCGTGGCGCACTCTGTGATTATTTCGTGCGAGATGCACGATGGTGCATGGCGTGATCATTTTGTGCGAGGTGCACTATAAGATCACAACCATATCACAACGTGCGCGCGGGTATTGAAGATGAAGTGTAAAATAATAAAAATTTCATATTTTGAATGTTTTTTTGAAGTAGCATAGGATTATATAAAATGAATACGTATTTGGTTTATTGTAATGTATCCCAGGTAATAAAGCGTGCGGGCTCATGGCAGCCGCATGTCGCATGAATTTAGTCATTAAACATACCATGCAAGTACGTATATAGAATATTCTATATACGTACTTGCATGGTATGTATAATGACTAAATTGATTTGAGCAAAATTCAGGGTTCAAGATACCTACTGCATATTTTTTGACGCAAATCAGAGCTGATTAATACAAAGCTATTTATAATTCAGTGTCAATTTTATATATTGATATAAAAAGTAATTCAGAATTCGTGACGACTATCTATACCCGAGAGAAAATAATGTCATCCAATTCTATCAAATTCAAGTATTGATTGAATATGTTTGGCTCCATTAAGATACAATGATATTTAGTTGACCCAACGTTGTTGTGTCCGACCAGATTCAGTTAGATACATTTGTCAATCTAGATGTACGTCTTGGATAAAAGCAAATCTGATCGTTTCAAGACTAGACATGATCCTATCCATTCAGATAGAACTATATTCAATTGAAACCGGACTCGCCGGAAGCCTATATGTGGTTTATAGATACAAACAGGTCAAGTGGCTTTGGGATAGAAACTTACGCCAAATTTTAACCTGGTCATTACACTAGGCACAAAGATGCAAGTACCTACAACTATTCAGATTCCATGAAAGTTTAACTCTGAACTTTTTTCGTACCGTTTTCAAGGTACTTCCTTGCGAGCATAGCTAAAATTACTGATGATTACTAATTTCTCAGATGATTCACAATCATATGCCACATGAATAGTATTGGGGCATTCCACGCCAACTCGACCAGTGTTAAACCCCGACCATATCAAAATAATTTCATGTTTTTTTCTGACATTCTACTAATTAAAAAACGCGTCCTGAATTTTTAAAAGATTTTTTTATGAAACCGTTATTTTTTTATGAATTTTTGAAGTTTATTGAAAACGCCCATTTTTAAAACTCTGAAAAAATTCTAAAAATCCAGTGGATGACATAGAACAGCTTCCCGTTCCTTGAAATGTGAAACCAATTTTTTTTCTATTTTTTTTCACTTCATTTCGGAATTTTTCAATTTTGAAAACTGAAGTTAACACAGGATCAAATCGAAAGCGTCAAATAAAGGTCAATTCACTTGTCGATGTTCGGTTTCACCAAATTCATCAAGTATTTCGTTCCAATTCATTGATGCGACACTTTTCAAAATTGACAAATTCCGAAATGAAGTAAAAAAAAAAAAAATGTGTTCCACATTACGAGAAACGGGAGGCTGTTCTATGTCATCCACTGGATTTTTGAGAATTTTTTCAGATTTTTAAAAATGGGCCTTTTCAATAAACTTAAAAAGTTCATAATAAAATAACGGGTTGATAAAAAAATCTTTCAAAAATTCAGGACGCGTTTATTAATTAGTAGAATATGAGAAAAAAACATGAAATTATTTTGAGATGGTCGGGGTTTAACAGTGGTCGAGTTGGCGTGGAATGCCCCATTATATATTATACAAAAATATGATATACATAGATTATTGCTCTGATGAGTATGGTCGGTTATGGGAGATGTGATCAAGTGAAAATAGGTAAATACTTCGTCATCGTTATAAAATGACAAAGAATCACTAAGTCTCCAATGAAATAGTTGGAGCCATTACAACACCGGACTTGAAGCGTACAACGAAGTTAAGCAACATTGACCGCGACTAATAGTTGGATGGGTGACCGCGAACCAGCCTTGGGTTCGAAACTGTCTCAGTGCAACGGAAAAAAAAAATTGTAATACTCCCGTATCCGGCAATATGCAACCGGATCCATTTGGATATAGTCATATCCAATGAAGTGTAGACGAATTTTTTATCATATACTGGTTGTGATAAAATTTTATCCACGCACGACAGGAGGGCAATATGCCGAACGCGTGCTGATCACGCGTGTGGGTTAGGTGGCACAACGTTCACGCACTATGCGTGCACTGTGCACGCATTTTGTTATCTGGGTGGTAAGAAATGAAGAGCATCTGTGGACCGATTCTGGCTGTCTTGGTCTCAGATTGTCCGGAAGAGATGCCATTATGGATCAAGAGAAGGAATTATAAAAAATATAAATAATTCCTCCGTAGAGGCATCGATTATCAACGATTGAAGACCAAGATGGCTTCAATCGGTCCAACGGTACTCCTGCATCCGTACCCCGTGTAGAATATGATTCATAATTGGAATAATCCAAATGACAAATCACAAATTTAAAAATGTTTGAAAAAAAAGTTGGTTCTTTCAATTACTACTAAATATAAATTACATTTGTACTTACAAACATGGCATTTTATTACGAAAATGGTCTTTCTCATTGTAGACATAATTTACCATTATGATATTTCTGATGACCGAATTACGGATGTACCTCGGAATTTTAATGTCGATAATTACACTAAATATTCGGTGGTTTCTAACACTTGCAAATAATCGGCATGAACCCGAAAGCAATGATTATCATTAATTTTTCAAAGATTTTATTATCACAATTCAAATTCGCGCGCCGATATTCCACGTGATCGTTTGGAGGTTATGTTAGGGACATGCTGCCGGTAGTGGAAAACAACATTGTGATTTGTGACTATTACGAACGAACGAGGGGACCGGAGAACGTCGATTTTCGTGAAAGTAAGTAGATTTCAATGATATTGCCAGTAACTTAGCTCAAAAAAACAAGCTGCAAGGATTCGATTACAATTTAGTTTCGGAAAACCTGAAATCTTACGCATTCTGGATATTCGTGTATAACCTAACCTAAAAATAAGTTCAGTTATTAAGCTATTGTTCAGTTGTTACATTTTTTATGAATTATTGTCGCAGATGTCGGAACATAAACAAAAAATCCGAGAATACTAATCATCAAAATTCATTAATATTAAAAAAAAAATGTTGCCGCTCTCTTGCCCATTTATTGTGTCCCAATGTTATAATTTTGACAGGGAGTCACAGTGCAGCTTGAATTCTCTTAGGACCTATTCTGATAATTATTCCCTCTGATCAATGATACATATTTTTTATGGATATTTTAAGCATCAAAATCCGCAAAGTCAACAGCGTCAGAAGTATCGGGAGAACCTGCGTCGCTACTCGCGACAACTTCTACAACCACCTTTGACTCTTCACGTCAGATATCGTTGTACAAGATACAGTACCTATCGGTATAAATTTGGAAACTGCCTCCATCACACAAGGTACTCGAGCAGTTTTCATTAGTGTTTCGTTACATTCCTGCAAATTTCTTCATCTTAAGGGAAGGCTTCGGTGATATTTTGAGCAGTTTTTCAATAATGGTACTATCGGCTGTGGGATAAAATTTCAGCCTCCTGCGATGAAAATATAACCGCAAGGAATTTTTGGCAGCGGTGGGCGACATCTTCTCCGCAAGGTTCCTTGCGTCTGAACTGTCATCGCAGGAGGCTGAAATTTTGTTTCAAAGATACTACCATTAGTGAAAAACTGCTGGAAGGATTTTTTATACACCTCTTTTTAATATTGTAAGAATTAAAAAACCTATTATTGGCAAAAATTTCACCGAAGTCTCCCCTTAACTTGTTTAAATAATTTTGTCAAATTTTTCCCAGAATCCGGAGTACTTGAAGTTGAATCACTACTGGACGAACAGCGAAGCTCATCGAACAATGATCTAAATTTACTTCATGCTACGCAGAGTATATAAATCTACCTTGAATGAGAAAATGATAAACCAATGGGATTTCAAATCTTGATAAGGAACAGGGTTCCAAGATTGTTTTTCAGTAATCGATGAAATTATCCATATATTTTGTAGAGCTCCTTCAGAACTGAATTGAAAGAGTGGTAGTCTATTGCTTACTGAAATCAGTGGGCTTTGATCAATGTCTTTCATCAATGTATATACATTTTTTTATCATGATCAGAGTTTCGAAAACTAAATATTCACTTTTTATTATTAACAAAGGTGTTGTGTCCGCAATAACTATTATTATAGCGATAAAGCATTGTGAAGTACTGAAGTACCTTATTACTTTGTGACTTTAAAAAAAATTCTGAAATGAAAGTCGCATTATTGTACGCAGTGATAACAAAAAAAAAAAGATACTAGCATATTAAATTAACAGTCATTATTTTATCCGTGCTTTATTCTTTCCACTGACATAACAAAAAAAAAAGAGACTAGTATATTTAATTAACAGTCATTATTTTATCCGTGCTTTATTCTTTTCACTAACATAACAAAAAAAAAGGGACTAGTATATTAAATTAACAGTCATTATTTTATCCGTGCTTTATTCTTTTCACTAACATAACAAAAAAAAAGAGACTAGTATATTTAATTAAAAGTCATTATTTTATCCGTGCTTTATTCTTTTCACTAACATAACAAAAAAAAAGGGACTAGTATATTAAATTAACAGTCATTATTTTATCCGTGCTTTATTCTTTTCACTAACATAACAAAAAAAAGGGACTAGTATATTAAATTAACAGTCATTATTTCATACGCAATTTATTCTACACAGTAATACAAAAAAAAAAAATAATAATAAAAGGACTAGTATTAAATAAGTCAATGTTTTATACATACTATTATTGGTACTCACTAATAACAAAAAAAAGAAGGAACCGAGTATTGAATAACAAAAATAATTACTATTACGTACTTTATACTTAACAAAAAAAATGAATATAAAATAAAAACAGCATAGATTGAAAAAAAAAAACTATTTTTGAATTTATCTTTCACCCGCCTTCTTCCCGAAAACTATTTCTATATAGCTACTTGCACGGATTCTGGCTAGACACTGTTGACTTCACTGGCCAGACCCTAGTCATATCTCCTGGCTAGGCACTGTGGAGAAATGTGTTACACGCCAGGCCTGGCTCAGCCCAGCTGAACTGGCCATTGCCAGGCTAGATTCATGGAAAACTGGCCAGGTACTAGGCCGCGCCAGAGTTAAATTTCTGCACGGGATTCATTTGCAGCAATCGCACGGCGAAGTTCACGGTACAGAATCACTGTATATGACATATGATGACATATGAGTCAGTCCACGTCATACCGGACAAAAGCGGGTGATTTCTCACCACTAGGTCTCAGATTTTGAAATCAATTTTTTTGCACGTTCTTTGCAACAAATGAATGCAGCAAATAATTTTTATTTAATTTTTATTGCCCTTAGTTTAGAAGTTACGCGGGGTTGAAAATCATAAAAAAAACTGCCAAAAATCGAAAACACGTTCTCCTTCAACTGCCGATATCTCCGGTTCTATCTATCCTACAGACTTCTTCAAGACGGCATTTTGTAGCTCTTGAATGGCACTTTCCGGACATATTTATCGTATTCCAGAGCCATCAGCAATTCTATTTGTTATAAACAATTATATTATTCAAACGTAGTTTTCGAGGCTTTCGCAAGCTCTGAAAATTTTGAAAAAAATACCAGCGTATTCCTTGGTCAATTTCCTATAGGACACGTAAACTTTTAGAATGGGGCATGCATGGGCACTGTGTCAAAACAATAGATTTATAAGTGACGGCGCGCGCGACCGCGCTAATCGACACGGGCCGTGACGCGGAGCTAGAGTAGGGAGCATTTATAGAGAGTGTGGGGCGCATATAATATTTATACATATACGATAACGTTTCAATTTATACTTGTTTATTAAATATCAAAGTAATATCAAGTCAGTAATATAACTAACTACTCAGGAGAATTAGTATACAAGAGGTATACATTCGACTGGCCATGATGATGACTTCTGAATAATCTATGAAATAATAATAATTATTAATAATATTATGCAGTAATAATATGAATATTATCTAATGATATTAATATTTTCTCATGTGAAAAGTAGTTGGGAACTCAAATTTAATTACTTTTCGAGATAATAGAAATGAGAGGAGGTTATATGTATATCGTTCTATATTATATAAAGATATCGCCGCCACCGCCGCCGCCGCCGTGTCAAGATTTCGAAGGTCGACGACGACGACCCCCCAGTCGGACCCCCCCCCCCCGGAGGCGGACCCCTCTAGGTTACCCAGAGTCCCCCTCCCCTCCCCCACCCCTGCCCACTCCCCCTCCCCTCCTCTCCCCGCCCCACCTTGTAGGATTATCGGTGGAAGTTTGGAATAAATGTACAAGTGATTTTAGATTTGAATTGATTTTATTTGAGCACAAGGAAAGGCACGTCTGCAGTCTATGACTGCTTCTAATAGACAAATGAATATTTTCCATATACGAAAGAAAGAACTGAAGGAATGTCAAGTGCCTAAAGGACGTAGCGTTTATACAAAGACCACGTCTGTTTAGGATCAGGACGCTCTTGACTACGGGGTACCACCCTTCGGAGGTAGATCCTTTCAGTCTATCGTTTTCTAAGTCGAGTGATTTTTGTAAATATATACACATGCGTTTGTTAAGGTTACGCATTCCAACACGCCCCCTCAAAAATTAATCGACTTTCATACAATTTATCATTTAACTATTCTGAATAATTACATTGCTTATTAATATGGCCTTCCTTCCTTGTGCATTCTGGGAACTTACATATGGTCCAACATTTGTTGCAAGGAAGAGGAAAACCCAGAAAACCTGTTCAAACCATCTCTATGATCAATTTAATACATTATTATATTATCTAAATATAATACACTGATCTTTTCTTCCTTCCTCATCACTCGATGCCCATTCCTGTTCTGAACTCCAGGAATTTTGCTTGCGGCAAAGGTTTAGTCAGTACATCTGCTATCTGGTCACCTGTTGAAATATGTTCGAGTGTGATTTGATTTTTCTCTACTTGTTCTCTAGAGAAATGATATTTTATATCTATATGTTTTGATCTCTTATGACTTGTTGGATTATTTGCTATACTTATGCAACCAGTATTATCTTCATAGATAGTTATTGGTTTTGTCATATTAATGCGTATACTGTTAGCTAGCGATTTAAGCCACAAGCTTCTTTTACCGCTTCAAAAAGAGCCATATACTCAGCCTCTGTTGAAGAAGCTGCTACCGATGCTTGTCTTTTTGTATTCCAACAAATTGTGCATCGTTTAAACAGTTTAAATAAGTAACCAGTAGTGCTCTTTCTATCAGTTCCTTCATCACCACCCCAATCAGAATCAACATAGCCGCTTAATATTTGATTATCATTGCCTTTTCTATAGGTCAATTTCAAATTCATCGAGCCTTTCAAATATCTCAGCACCCTTTTTAAGCATTGCCATAATTCTTTATTTTTTTTATTCGAATATCTACTCAGAATGTTTATTGCTATACTCAAGTCAGGTCGTGTACAAACCATAATGTACATTAAACATCCTAAGAGATTTCTGCATGGAGCATCGTACTCCTCATCTGAATTTAAATCCACATGATTGATTCTGGTTGGGAGAGGTGTGCTAACAGCATTGCAATCATTCATATTGAATTTATTCAGGACTGTTTTTATGTAAACATTTTTATCAAGAGTAATGATATTGTTATTCCTTTCAACTCTTATTCCAAGAAACAGTTTAATTTCCTTCAAATCAGTCATACGAAATCTGTGCATTAAATAGGCTTTGAAGTTATTCATTGTTTGAATATTAGCTGTAGCAATCACCAAGTCATCTACATATAGTACGACGTATATATTTTTTGATATATCTCCTTTATTCAAAATATAAATGCATCTATCAACGGCTGAATTTTGGAATCCATTTTCTACTAAAGCCCTTTCGAATGTCTCGAACCAACATCTTGCAGCCTGTTTCAGACCATAGAGTGCTTTATTTAATTTGCAAACTTGATTGGCATTACATCTAACACCATCTGGAACCTTCATATAAATTTCTTCTTTCAATGTACCATTTAGGAAAGCAGTCTTGACATCCATGTGATGAATGAGCAAATTATACTGATTTGCAAAAGCTACAATGAAACGGAAACTCGAAATTCTAGCTACAGGGGCAAACGTTTCATTATAATCAATAAGATATTCCTGACTGAAACCTCTTGCTACAAGACGAGCTTTGTATCTCATTGGATTTCCAAATTCATCGTTCTTTATAGTGAATACCCATTTGCAATCTATGATATTTCTATCTCCTGGTTTTGATACTAAAGTCCAGGTATTATTTATCAAAAGTGAATTTATATCATCTTTAATAGCTTGCTCCCATTGATTTCTATCATTTCTATATTTTATCTCGTGAAAAGAATTGGGAACTTTGCAAAGTATAGATTCTGCACACATAAGGTAATTAATCTCCTCGTATGAAATACGAGGTTTATGTTTGTTTCTGTCACTCCTTCTTAGATTTGTTTCTACCTGTTTTCTACTTTGATTATCATGAGATTTCGACTGATTGTGTTTATCTGTTCCAATTACAGATTTACCAGGCTTATCTGTTTCAATTACAGATTTACCAGGTTTATCTGTTTCACTTACAGATTTACCAGGTTTTTCTGTTTCAATTACAGATTCACCAGGTTTATCTGTTTCACTTACAGATTTACCAGGTTTTTCTGTTTCAATTACAGATTTACCGGTTTTACCCAATTTTCTATTTGGATTCACATACTTTCTTGGCTCTGACTCATCTGATTCACTTTCATCAGATTCAGTACCCAGAAATATATCTGATTTTTCTTCATCAGATTTATGAGACCCCACTGATTTTTCAAACACATCGTGTTCATCAGTTTTATTGAAGTTTTTAACTATAACTCCTTGAAGTCTCATTTCTGGTCTTGAAGCCAAGAAATTAAGTTCATCAACTATCACATCTCTGACTACAACAAACTTTTCAGATTCTACATTCCACACTTTATAACCGTTCGGTTCGTAACCGATTAATATACCTTTCCAAGATTTATCTTCAAATTTCGATTTTCTTGTTTTATTATGCACGTAAACAGTACTTCCGAAAACTTTTAAATACTTTAACTGTGGCTTTTTACCGTGCCATAATTCGTATGGTGTTTTATTTTGTTTCAAAGCTTTAGTCGGGGTCCGATTTATCAGATAAGTAGCAGTTAAAACTGCTTCTCCCCAAAATACTTTGTTCAATTTAGCACCACTTAACAATGTACGCGCTTTCTCGGTAATCGTTCGTACCATTCTTTCTGATACACCATTTAATGCTGGAGTATATGGAACTGTTAAGTGATAGCTGATTCCCTTTTCTACACAATAGTCTTTCATCTCATTTGATAAGTATTCTCCACCGTTATCACAGTATAAATTTGATACTTTTAAATTGAAATGAGCTTCACTCTTTGCAATGAAGTCTTTGAAAACAGGAAATACATCTGATTTATAAGTTATCAGGTATGTGACGCAATAGTGTGTGTATCCGTCAATAAACATTACAAAATAATTTTTGTTATCAATCGTCGAAGGAGTGATTTGACCACAAACATCTGAATGAACGATAAACAGTGGTTGTTTGATATAATCCTTTTCTTTGCTCTTTTGAAAAGGTAGCCGTGCTTGTTTTCCAAATATACAAGCTTCACAAATATTATCATTTGGCGTGATATCATTTATCAATTTGACATCATCGACCATCTGTTTATCCTTCAACTCTACAAATTTCGATTTGCCCATGTGACCTAATCGCTGATGCCATAACTCATAATTATGGTTTACTGCACCGTAAACTCTTTTCTGATTTTCTTTATTCGCATCAACAATTAATTCAATAGAGATTAGGCCATTCGTGGGCTTACCGGTAATTATTTTTGTACCGTTCTTGGTTATTTCAACCCCATTTTGATTGAAATGTATACTCATCTGAGCTTTCTGCATCTTGCGGACGGACAGCAAATTTTGCGGCACCTCCGGACAATACAGGACATCCTCCAGGGTTCCTTGAAATCCCAAATTACTCGTGACGTTGACGATTCCTCTCTTAGTCGCGGTGATGAAAGTACCGCTCTTCGCCACGGAGATTTTTATGGGTGGATTCAATATTGTACAGCTGGAGAACAACGAATCGTTGTTGATGAGATGGTCCGAAGCTCCCGAATCCAGCAGAAAATTGATTTTGTTGCTGTTATTATCATGTTGATAATTTCCAGCCATAAAGGCAAAACCTCTCATATTTGAATATGAAGTTGTAGGTTGACTCGTTTCAATTATCTGGACTGTTCTGTTGCCTTCTGCAGCGTGCTGCTGATTTCTTTTATAGAAGATGCAATCTTTAATCAAATGATTATTTCTTCCACAATGATGACACTTCAAATTTCCTAGTCTTTTCTTATTGAATTTGAAGTGATTCTTGTTTTGGTTTCTCTTGAAATTTCTTTTGAATTTAGAGCTCTTGGAACTATTTTGTTTTGCATTCACCGCTGAATCCTCTTTGGAAGCCTGCAGAACTTTGACACTGGTGTCGTTGCTTTCTGTTCTCAACTTCACTTCGTGATCTAGTAATCTCGTTTTCACGAATGTCAAAGTTAAATTTTCTTCTGACAAGGTTTCAATCGCAGTAATGACACCGTCATATACTGCCGGAAGGGTTAACAGCAAGTGTGACACTCTGTCTGTCTCCTCTAATCTTGCACCTGCTGCTGTTAATTCCGTTATCAGATCATCGAAAGTTCCGAAATGCTTGATCAGAGGGATATCTCCTTGCAATTTCAAACTGAGCAATTTCTTTCTAATTGCTAGCTGTGTGGCTAAACTCTTTCGTTCGTAAATGGCATCTAAACTTAGCAAAATTTCTCTTGCTGAACTGTCCGTTTTTACGAAACCAAGCAACGAATCAGATAGATATTCCACTATCACACTTTTAGCAATTTTCTCAGCTTTTGTCCACTCATCTGTCACCTCAACTGGGATTTCTTTATCTATCACTTTTAGTACATCCAGTTCACTTAATAGAGAACGAATTCTAAACTTCCACACGCTATATTTTTCACCATCAAAAGGCTTAATGTTTCTTTTGATTCTGGAATTCTCGATTGTCACTTTACAGTTGTTACACACGTTTTTGCAGATTATATTTCACGGAATGTTAATTTACATGCGTTTGTTAAGGTTACGCATTCCAACACACCTCGGCACCGAATATCGCTCTATATTATATAAAGATATCGCCGCCACCGCCGCCGTGTCAAGATTTCGAAGGTCGACGACGACGACGACCCCCCCCCCTCTCCAGGCGGACCCCTGTAGGTTACCCGGAATCCCCCTCCCCTCCTGTCCCCACCTTCCCCTCCCCTCCCCTCCCCCGCCCCATATATATCATTCTTTATGATATCGCCGCCACCGCCGCCGCCGTGTCAAGATTACCCAGAATCCCCCACGAATTCTGGGAAAACCCCAGATATTACCCAGAATCCCCCACCTAACCTAACCTAACCTAACCTAACCTAACCTAATCCCCCACGAATTCCCGGAAAACCCCAGAGATTACCCAGAATCCCCCACGAACACCCGAAGTCGTCCGGAAATACACCCGAAGTCTTCCGGAAAGAACCGAACCGAAGTCGTCATTACAGGTCATGTCAGGACGTGTCAGGTCATGACAGGTCATGTCAGAACATGTCAGGTCATAAAAGGACAAGTCAGGTCACAACAGGTCATGTCAGGACAGGACTGTTAAAAACGGTAAAAAACCACTCACAGTTAGTATATGAATCATGGGATTCCAATCTCTCAGTAATCCGTGCAGAAACCTCATGTGAGGCGTGACAGGTCATGTCGGGTCATGTCAGGTTATAACAGGTCATGTCAGGACATGTCTAGTCATGATACAGAAAACTGTTAAAAACTGTAAAAAAAAACCACTCACACTTAGTATATGAATCATGGGATCCCAATCTCCCAGTAATCCGTGCAGAAACCTCACTCGGGGGGTTGGCGCGCGAAGCGCGCAGGGGGGCGAAGCCCCCCTAGTATATATATATAAATATAAATATATCGTCCTATATTATAAAGATATATCGCCGCTGCCGCCGCCGCCGCCGCCGCCGCCGCCGCCGCTGTTTCAGGAATCGAGGACCACCCACCTCGAATTCCTGGGTTTTCCCCAGAATCCTGGGTTTTCCCAGAATTCCGGGGATTCCCCAGAATTCCGGGGATTCCCCGGATCCCCCTCCCCCTCCCCCTCCCCCTCCTCTCCTCTCCTCTCCTCTCCTCTCCTCTCCTCTCTTCGTAATGTTACAAAAGGGCTAAACCCTCTGCTTATCAAACCAAGAGGTCTCTTAATAACTACTCAATAACTGTGAGACAAGAAGTACCAAACTCTTCACAAATATGTTCAAACAAGCTTCAAGTTTATTCAAACGTGTATGCTCATTCAAGTCTGAGACAAGACTGTTTTTTACAATAATAATTATTATGCTCTTTTCTTAAACAGAAAAATCAGGACTATAATGACACATATTATCGTTTCCACACCACTATAAGTGACATATATGATGTAGTAGATAATCCGGCGCGTTTTTTTTATAGTGGTATCCCCAGTAGGCCTAATCCACTGGTTGCTGTAATTTTGACATTACAATAATGACCAAAACAGTTGCAAAGAAAAATTACTCACGTCTGAATTCATCGTCCCGTGGTTTGACGGAGGATTTTCCCTCCCAAAATAAGATCACCAAATGGCATCGGAGAATCTTCAAGAACTTCCAGTTGTCTTAATTTGAATTTTCAAGTAAACACTTTTATTTTTGGAATGAACGACTGAGTGAAAATGAAAATCCAAGATTGTGAATCGAAATTGATTACCTTATGCGTTCAACGACTCGAATCTTTTCGGCCCCGATTTAGTTTAATCGCTTCAGAGATGTTCGAAATTTGGTACAATTAAAAACACTCAATGTCGAGCAATCAAAGTCATAAAAGTGAATTGAAATCAAAAATAAAATTTGCTCTTTGCGAATTACGTAAATGAAATTATTCGCTCACTACTCTGCGAATTTCGTTGGTGAACAATAGATTTTGCAGTGACATCACTTCACCATCTATAATTTGGATGTGCTCTAAATCATATACTCGAATGTAAATTTTCTTTGACTCCTCTGAAACAACATGAAAATCACATTCACGTTGTTGGTTGTAAATCGGAAATGATAACAACGAAATGGATCACTACCGTGTTCTTGAATTTCACCGACAATTTGGAGTTTCTGTCCCTGTTTGAAAGCCATTTTTGTTGGCACGTTCGAAATGAAAATTTCAACCCTCCATGTCCCGTCTGTGACTGACCCTGTATAATCCCGATCCCTGTTCCTAATTGTCGTACAAAACTCATCTCGCAAAAATCCCAGAATTTCTACAAAACATGAACATTATTATACCAACGTTAGGGTCGATCTTGGTAATATTTGAGTTGACCTTACTTATCCAGCCATTGTATTGCGGTATTTTCTCGAAATCTTGAATGTCTTCGATTTTTTTTGCATTTGCTAGATGGTCAAATGTGCCAATACTCGCTACTTTCGTGTTCCGTTTTAAAAGCACCTCGAATGGCAAATTTCCCTCGGTGGGAAAAGTGGATTTTTCCCGTGACATTGCGTTTTGAATCAAGAGTATCTGATGGGAAAATACTGTCAGGCGTTGATGAAAAAGATTGTACGTATTTTGACATACAGCGAACAACTCACATCATGGATTTTTATTTGATTTGACAATCTAACTGCGTCCTCATTCCACGCGAAACAGGAAATTTTGATTCCGTCGTTGTTGTTCATCAGGAATTTGAAAAGGTTCAATTTCTTTTTGTCTTTATTTTCAACTTCCCTAATTTCGTCAATGCTGGAAACGTAGCCCACGAGCGAACTAAAAGTATTTACAATACATACATATCGTAAAAAAAATATCCATGAGGAGTACTCACACAAATTTGTCGTTGACTGAAATATTTCTTAAAAAACTCGATGGCGTGAAAGGGAGAATATTTGAATCACTGTCCTCTTTGGATTTCTTAGGCGGGACTTCATTTCGCGATTCTGTATCAGAAACAGTTTTCCTCCGGGACATGGTAACGAACGATTTAAGATTGTCTAAAGTCAATTGAGAATTATATAAACTCCTAAAACTAAATTATGTAACAAAATTATGAATTTTAATTTTCACATCGTTTGACTGATTGCAGACACGTGATTTTGTTTTAATTGAAACGAAAACGCGTATTCACATTTTCCACGAAGCGTACTTCATCCTTTCGGTTTGCAGTTGTCACTTTCTGACATTCAGCTTCTGACGTTTTGTCTGTGACATTGACATTTTGTCCGATTGAATTGAACGTAATTTTGTGAGAAACAGAGAAAGATTACTGGAACGATTATAAGTACAGACAAAACTACATTCCCTACCCAGTTGCCAGAGAAATATTGGATTGGGGACAACCGAGTATTGCTCAGATAAGTGGAATTTCGTATTCTATAAATACGATGGAAGATAGTCGTTCTATTCAAGTCCGAATAATCGGAGACGGTAATTGCCTTTTTCGATCATTCGCATATTTTCTGTACAACGACCAGGAGAAACACAGGCCCGTTAGGTTGAAAATTGTTTCCAATGTTATTGAAAATTGGTCTCTCTTTGAATCGTTTATCATCGGCGATGAGTCATATGGGGAAAGACTTATAAATCAAAGTTCATACAAATCACACATGTCTAAAAATGGTGTATACGGCGGAGAAGTAGAATTGCAGGCATTTGTTAATCTGTATCATATTCACGTCTCGGTTTATGTAGACAATTTTGAGATTCCACGAGAATTTGGGCCGGATTGTCACAATAAATTAACACTTTTATTATCAGGGGTTATAGATAAGGGTCATTATGATGTGATAGAATGCTCAAACTCAACCTTCTGGAGTGATTATAAGAGCTATAGCAATCGCGCGTATTATGACAAAAATAGAAGTTCCATCAATCTAAAAAACCAAGTTAACAATCTCACAAGTACCCAAGCATCACGTAAGAGACAGATAAATAATGTTGCAAACATGAGTAAGGAACGTCTGGAGAAGAAAAGAAAATTGGATTTGGTGCAGAACATGAATGAAGAACGTGTTGAAAAGAAGAGGAAAAAAGATACGGTGAAATGTATGCAGAGCGAACAGTTGGAAAAGAAGCGACAGAAGGACGTGGTGAAGAACATGAACAACGAACGACGAGAGAAGAAGCGGCAAAAGGACGTGGCGAAGAACATGAACGACGAACGATTAGAAAAGAAGCGGCAGAAGGATGTGGTGAAGAACATCAACGATGACCGATTAGAGAAAAAGCGGCAAAAGGACGTGGTGATGAACATCAACGATGACCGATTAGAAAAGAAGCGGCAGAAAGACGTGGTAAAGAACATGAACAACGAACGATTAGAAAAGAAGCGGCAGAAGGACGTGGTGAAGAACATCAACGATGACCGATTAGAGAAAAAGCGGCAAAAGGACGTGGTGATGAACATCAACGATGACCGATTAGAAAAGAAGCGGCAGAAAGACGTGGTAAAGAACATGAACAACGAACGATTAGAAAAGAAGCGGCAGAAGGACGTGGTGAAGAACATGAACTATGACCGAGTAGAAAAAAAGCGGCAAAAGGACGTGGTGATGAACATGAACGATGACCGATTAGAGAAGAAGCGGCAAAAGGACGTGGTGATTAACATCAACGATGACCGATTAGAAAAGAAGCGGCAGAAGGACGTGGTGAAGAACATGAACGATGACCGATTAGAAAAGAAGCGGCAAAAGGACGTGGTGATCAACATCAACGATGACCGATTAGAAAAGAAGCGGCAGAAAGACGTGGTAAAGAACATGAACGACGAACGATTAGAGAAAAAGCGGCAGAAGGATTTGATAGAGAATATGACCGACGAACAAATAAGAAATAAAAGGGAGAGGAACGTTGTAAAAAACATGGTTGAAGATCGATTGAAGAGAAAAAGAGAAAATGACATGGCTGAAAACATGATACATGAGAGAATTGATAGAAGGCGAAAAATACAACAAGCTATGAAGCTGTGTCCCAATAGAGTTTCTTATTGGGATCTCGGAGACATGGATTATGTTTGTGAGCATTGTTCAGCTTTATTTTGGTCAGCAGAATTTTCTAAAAAAAGTTGTTGTCATAACGGAAAAGTAAAACTCCCTCCGCTCAGTGACTACGACGAAAACTTGAAAGATTTACTGTTATCCGACAAGAAATTTAGAGAATTAATCCGCTATTATAACAGTCGCTTTTCGTTTGCAACTTTCAATGCCAATGTCATAAATGAATTTAAAAAAGGAATATACAATTTGAAAATTCAAGGACAAGTTTGTCACATGACCCCAAGTAGTATTCATCCACAAAAAGGTGATATTCCGTATTGTGGCCAAATTTACATTTACGACGATTATAGAGCGACGGAAGAAAGGTTGAGAGAAAATACAAATTTAGTTAAAGAACACATCAAAATTATATCAACAGTTATAAACAACGTTAATCCGTATGCAAAAAAATACAAGAATTTGTTTGAGTTAACCAAGGATAAGTCACTGCCGGAATATTATTTGTATTTTGTTCGTAATGTCAATATGAGTAAACATCGTTACAATGCACCTGCAACAGCGGAATGTGCAGCTTTAATAGTTTCCAAAGATGGTGAAATTCCAGCTTCTTTCGATTTATGTGTTTATCCGAAAAATCTTCCAGAAGGTATTAGTCCTATTTCATGTTTGAATAAACTATCATTCCATACTGACCCTATGATCTTTCCAATAATGTTTTCCTGTGGAGATTTAGGGTGGAGTCCATTATTGAAACAAAATCAGAACAGCGATAAAAGACTTACAGCTCTGCAATACTATTCTTATCGATTAGCTTACAGGCAAACTGCTAAATTTAATCCTGTACTGTTCTGTGGTCGGTTAACACAACAGTACGTTATCCAAGCTTACATTATAATAGAAAATAATCGATTGAATTTTTTGAGGTATAATCAAAAGAAGTTGCGTATTGAATGTTACCAGGGATTAGTTGATCATGTAGCACGTAGCGCGATGAACGATTCAAACAATTTCGAAAATAAGGAGCGCTTAGGCAATATATTCGTGTTGCCATCGACCTATTTGGGTAGTCCGCGGAACATGCAGCAAAATTACCAGGATGCGATGGCGATTGTCAGAGCGATCGGCCGCCCTGATCTGTTCATCACAATGACCTGCAACCCGAGTTGGCCAGAATTAAGAAAAATTTTAGAAAAATTTCCAGCAGGTACGACATGCAACGACATTCCTAACATCACGGTTCGACTATTTCACACTAAATTAAGGTCTCTATTGGCTGATGTCATTAGTGGGAAAATATTCGGCAATGTTTTGGCACATGTTTATACAATTGAATTTCAAAAACGTGGGTTACCGCATGCACATTTACTATTTGTTCTTGATTATAAAAATAAATTAACAACTCCAGAAGCCATTGATAAATACATTAGTGCCGAAATAAGTTCTGACGATCCCGAATTGCAAGAGTTGGTTATAAAGCATATGTTACATGGTCCTCATACGGAAAGTTCTCCATGTTATAATACAGAAACGAAGATTTGTTCAAAAAAATTTCCAAAAAAATTTTGTGAATTTACACAGTTTGAAAAAAACGGGTTCCCAATATACCGGCGTAGAGACAATAGGAACGAACGACATGAATATAACAGAAAAATTAGCGGACAAACCGTAAACGTCGATAATTCAATGGTAGTTCCTCATAACCCATGTTTGTTAAAAAAATATAAATGCCATATTAACGTAGAATATTGTGCTTCAATCATGAGTACGAAATACATATATGCCTACCTACACAAGGGAGGGGATAGAGCCTTCATCAAATTAAACAAGAAAATAGACGATACTAAGACCGAAATTCATGACGAAATATCAGAATACATTGATAGCAGATATGTTGGCCCCATGGAAGCTGCTTGGCGAATTGAGGAATTACCAATGTCTGGCAGATCACACACGATTGTCCGCTTAGCAGTACACACCCCGAACAAACAACACATAATTTTTGAGGAAAATAAAGAAGACAAAGCCTTAGTAAATCACAACACAACATTAACAGCGTGGTTTGATCTTAATAGAAGAGACGAGAGTGCACGAAACACGATTTATGCCAACACACCTTTAAATTATTTATTCGATACGTCAAAAAAAAATTGGGTAAAACGTCAAGCATATTCGAAAGTAATTGGTCGTGTCGTAAACGTTAGTCCGAAAGACATAGAACGATTTCATTTGAAATTAATACTCAGCCGAGTTAGAGGGGCAACTTGCTTTGAAGATTTAAAAAGGTACGAGGAGATAACTTATGCAACGTTCAAGGAAACAGCGATTGCAATGGGATTAGTTGAAAGTCATGTAGAAATATTTAATATCTTTGAGGAGGCCTGTTCGATTATGATGCCTTGCCAGTTACGTAAATTCTTTGCATGGTTTTTAATTGCTGATTGTTCATCTTTTTCATATGAAATTTGGGAAAAATTCAAAACACATTTTTGCGAAGGTTTTGAGAATAACAATGAGTACAGAGCACTAAAAGATATTGACAAAATTTTGAATCTGGAAAATATGAAGTGCTCAGATTTTGGCTTGCCCGAGCCTAATGATGAATTTCCAGAAATTTTTTATGCTATCCAGGATGAGGAATTATTTAGAAATAAAAACCAGAATATTTACAATGATTTAATTGGGCAACTTAACGAGGATCAACGGTTAATCTTTAACTTCGTAACTGACAAGGACAACGATCGTATGGTATTTATTGACGGCCCTGGAGGGACAGGAAAAACTTTTCTTTACAGAACATTGATTCATTATTTTTTGGGGGATGGGAAAAAAGTGTTGTCGATGGCATGGACAGGAATAGCGTCAATTTTGTTGCCGGGGGGAATGACAAGTCACCGTACATTCAAATTACCATTAGATTTAACTAACGTAGAGACATCGTTTTTAAAATTGCATTCAGATAAAAAAAAAATACAGGAATGTGATGTGATAATTTGGGATGAGGCCTCAATGATTCCAAAGAAAGCTTTGGAAATAGTTGACCGTACTCTTCGGGATTGTTGCAGAATGGAAGACGTTTTATTTGCTGGAAAGTTGATTATATTAGGTGGAGATTTTCGGCAGATTCTTCCCGTAGTAAAATATGGAAATAAATTCAATATTATTAATGAAACTATTAAATTTTCTTATCTGTGGCCTAATTTTAAAATCATGAAGTTGACTCAGAATATGCGTTCATGTGACCACGATTTTTCGAAATTTTTATTGGAAGTTGGAGAAGGCTCTATTGAAAATCTAGAGATACCAGAAGAGTGGCGTACTGATGACATCTGCCAAAAAATGTATGGGTCAGTTATTGACGATGAAGATTTATCTAAACGTGCCATTCTATGTTGCCACAATGACGATATGTATAAATTGAATGATAGGATATTGAAAAAAATTATCAGCGAGGAGACGATTTATTACAGCATCGATTACGCGAAACATAAAGGAATAGATCAAACAGACAACGATGTGGAATTGAATTATCCGATAGAATATTTAAATTCGTTACGATTCCCTGGACTCCCGGTGCATAAATTAATTTTGAAAATTGGTGCAATTGTTATGTTGATCAGAAATTTGTGTATTAATGATGGACTTTGTAACGGGACGCGATTAAAAATTATTGGGCTGTTCAAATTTAATATAAAAGTCGAGATTATAACCGGTAATAACGTTGGAAACACAGCCTTTATTCCGAAGATATTATTAGATACAGGAGAATTTTCGACCTTGCCATTTCTTTTGTATCGCAGACAATTTCCGATTGTTCTGGCGTTTGCTATAACAATTAATAAATCGCAAGGACAAAGTTTGGAGAGGGTGGGAGTATATTATCAGAGGCCTCTGTTTTCTCATGGTCAGTTATACGTAGCTCTTTCGCGATGTCAAAATCCAAATGAATTATTTATTGAGAACAAGTCAGAGAATCCAAACGAAATAAAGAATATTGTATGGAAAGAAGTGTTTGATTAGACAAAATTTGAAAAGTGGAGTAGGCCTACGGGGGAAACCACTTAAAAAAAAAACGCGCCCGCGTATCTACTACACAGTGGTGAGGAAACGATACTGTTTCGACGACAGAATTCAGATTTTTTGTAACCAAGTGATTGAGTTCTCTGGCGTACTTACGATGAGAAAAACTATAAAAGGGTAATGAACATGAACCCCGTTCATGTCGAGAATAGTACCCCTTACAACCCCTATGTAAGCCCTGCCCTTTCGATGTGACAAAAATCGCTCTTTGTCATTCCATGCACATTTCTCTAACTTTTTTTCCTCTATCATAAAACAAAAACGAAAGATCAACCTATCAACCTAAAGCGGGGGGTTGGCGCGCGAAGCGCGCAGGGGGGCGAAGCCCCCCTAGTATATATATATATATATATAGAATCGATTTATTATACCGCACATGCATCAATCGATAATATGAGCCCAACGATGATCACCGATCGGATACGGAATAATAAGCGGAAGTTATTCAATCATGTGTAACTGTTAAGAATAATTTAACTTACCTTTTCTCTAGGCACAAAAATCTCTAACAACCACTCCGTATCATTCAGCAGCCATCTTGTTCTATACACAGCTCCGTAGCTCCGTAGGTGGCGCTATCTGTATCTCCTGAAAGACGTATTGTAGACAGCTAAACAGCTTTTCGTCAAATAGATAAGGTGTGCAATTGGCGTAAAATCGGTGTAAAATCGGTGGGTGTAAAATCGGTGTAAAAGCAGTATGAAAAAAAAAACACTCAGAATAATGGTGTAAATATTTTTTTTTGGTACCCTTTGATCCAAATCGATAAGGTGTGCAATTGGCGTAAAATCGGTGTAAAATCGGTGTAAAATCAGTATAAAATCGGTGGGTGTGAAATCGGTGTAAAAACAGTATGAAAAATGCAGAATTACACCGTGTACTTCTGGTGTAATAATGGACGTAGAATGGTGTTACGCCTAAATGCGACCAAATTTACACCATTATCATACCTCACCAAAAATACACCAAAAAAACACTCATAATAACGGTGTATATGGATCCGCTAGGGTGGCACCATCGGAGAAGTAAAAGATCTTATTCAATCCTGGTACACCTCGTTTCAAGAAATTTACAAAATTCCTTTGAAAAAGGTGAACAACGACGGTATCATGTTTTAAACTTTCGGAGATCGCAATATAATTTTTATGTTTTATTATGCCATCTTCTTTGTAGTATCCAACGAAAGGATGTAAGGTGACCTGGTCATTGTTCCAATGCACACCCTGAATAGCGTCTTGGATTACAAAAGCGTAATTTTCCGCGAAGTCGCATATCATCAAACACTCTCCTGGTCGCAACTGCTCCTTCTTCTCGGCAAAATAGGCTGACTGTTGTTGAGCGATGAAAGCATGCATAACCAATGCTTCAAGTTTTGTTCCCAGTTTTACCAAAAATTCTTCAACTGTTGATCGAATGGTATCCAAGTTTGTTCGGTCCACCGATGCCCATTGTTTGTACATCACGGTGTCTATTAATTCGGCTTCGAATACCTCTTCCAGCTGATGTATCAACCCTTCCGTTCCTGGGCAATTTGAACATTCCCTCAAATGGCAATCTGTTGACGGTGGATTACACAGCATTCGGGCCAAACAATCTTTATAATTATTGACTGGCTGAGACGTGTTGGCTGTGAGGTGTGCTATTCTCGCTCCATCCAACAACAATTTGACGTTCTCGTGAATTGCACAGACGCAAACTGAATGAGTCCGGTTAGCTCCAGGGAGTACACAGTGCCTCGGTCGCAATTCGCAGAACTTTGAAAAGCCGACCTTCATGCGTGGATACTTTTCTTTGAAAACTCGGTACGTTTCCTTCAAGTTGCTGAGAATTAACCGCTTCTGTTTTTGAATTTTTTCGCCATTTTCCTTCACCGTAACGTAATTCTTCTTGCCCGCCATGACGCGACTTATATGATCGGAAGTATAAAAATCCACAATGCAATCTTCAGTCTCTTGGTTCAGCTTCTTACCGGATCTACCATTAAAAGTAGACAAAATCCCGAACTCTGCCACCGTCATCTTGGCAATGGTCATCATGTGTTTGGTAGCTTGGAAATTTTGCTGAATTTTTCCAAATGACGAGTCGGCAAATATCGTCAAGATTTGAATTTTCTTATTCCGTTCATTTGTACCAGCAAACGCTTCCTTCAATTTTTCTATTATTGAGGATTCTGCTACCTCCATCTCTTCTTTAGTCTCTTGTTCCACGTGAAATATCTTTGAAGCCAGTGTCTTCTGTACCTTTTGATATTTCTCTTCAGAATATCTCTTCTGCGGAAATTTCCGTTTAATTATTGGTGATTCTCCCAATCCGAGTAAAGTCTCGTTCAATGTTTGAATATCAACGACATCCTCCACTGACGTTGAGTCCTCATCACAGTCCGGCACCCGCATCACACTTGTGCTGGCATGTGGATCACTAAGCGATGAACTGTCACTGCCCATGCAGAAATTTCGGTAGCCCGCTGATGTTAACGAACGGCCCAGTATTGGGACGACTCTGGCGGCCGAGCCTCCTTTTAAGCGTTGGCCCAACATTGGAACGAATCTCAAAATACAGCTATGCCAGTACCGGGCCGATGGTAAAAGCCAGCGCTGTCAACTCAGCGTCGGGCCAAATTACTGCCAGTATTCGCTAGGGATAATCATTGTTTTCTGATTGACCAGTATCGCCGATTTTTTTTCTCAAATAATCGATTGTTTTCATCAATGTTTTCACGGGCCGATCTATCGATGTTCGATAAAAAAAAAAAACTTTACTTTTGAACACTTTTTGGAAAAACAGAATTTTCGGAATAATTTTACACTTATCTAACAAAACAAAATTATTATTGTAAAAGAAAAAAATACTATCGCTATCAATGACATTGTTTTATTCATTAGTCAATATTAATATTTTGGTAAATATCCCGAGAAAAAAAGCGTATGTATATCCAATCTGATCTAATAATACGTAATTATATTCGACTTAAATATACGATTGCGTAAATAAACATGTATCATTTGTTAATAAGGAGATTATCAGGATGATCGTAAACTTTTATCTTACTGGGTCGGGATGTAGAAAGTACACAGTCGAACGGGTTACCGGTAATAGTGATATATATTCAATAATGGACAAATAAATATGAACAATACAATGGAGGGAAACCACCTCGGATAATTATATTGGACAGAAATACAAATATTAACGAAGCGCGTTATATCGTTAGTGAGAGACACGTCTGTCCTCATTCGCTCGTACGTATACACTAATCTCATTCGCACTAATCCCTAAGGTTATACACTCATCCTTTACATTTGTCGCATTCTCTCTCTCTCTCATTCAAGGTACCTATATATCAGTCATACTCTTTCATTCCTCATATTCGTACTCGTTCGCATACATACATTCATTCCGCATACATTTATAATTTGCCTTTAACATTCGGCCATCCTATTCAGTGCTCGTCCTCGTGCACTTTTCTAATTTTACACGTAATCCGCGAATCGTTGAGGGGGTTTACGCGTTCGTTGGGGTCGTTGAGCGTTAGTCGTTTCGTCGGTAGCGGCGGAAGGATTTTCCTCGGGTTCAGGTTGTTCTGCTTCTGAGGGAACCTGGTCACCGTTATCGTTGGGTTCCTGGTCTTCTCCAGGTAGATCAGTCCCATCGCTCGTTTCGGAGGCTGCGTGATCGTAGTCTGTTTCGTCGTGGGGGCACCAGAGTTTCAATTGACTAGCATGCGCCGTAGCTGCGTATGTTCGTCGGTGCTGATCGTCGTGTAGATCTGCAATTCGGTAGGTGTCACTGGGTAAAACTTGCGTAATTACCAGTGGTCCACGATATTTGGGTTGGAATTTCGTTGTTTCGCCGGTGACGACTGCTCCGACTTTCATAAAGACTATGTCTCCTACGTTGAAGGCAGAGTATTTCGCTCGGTGGCTATCATATCTCGCCTTATATCGTGCTTGCTCTTCAGCGATGCGTTCCCTGGCTTCTTCTTGGAGTATCTCCGGTGGAGTGTATCGTGTCTCCTCGCCTACGGTGAGGGTACGTAATTCTCCTTCATCGTGTCTCGGCATGTACCCATATAGTAACTCGAAGGGGCTTTTGCCTGTCGTAGCGTTGCATGACTCGTTTAGGTCTCGTTGCACAAATTTTAGCTTGGAGTCCCAGTCTCGTCCTTCGTCTTCTTCGATGCTGGCTAGAAGGGCTGGTATCAGAGTGGCGTTTACTCTCTCGATCATCCCGTTTGCTTGTGGATGTCGCGGTGAGTTCAAGGTATGTCGTATGCCATGGCGTTTACAGAAGGTTTCGAACTGTTTCGACGTGAAGCTGGATCCTCGATCGGAAACCAGTCGAATAGGAGCCCCGTACGTCAGCACGAAGTCTTCCATTCTTTTCACAACGTTTGCCGCTTTGGTGTCTCGCACTGCGTGGAGAGTCACGAATCGTGTCAAGTTATCGATGATAGCGAAAATATGTTTGTTTTTCCTTTTTGACGTTATCAGGGGTCCAAGGTGATCGATGTGTACTACAGCGAACGGTCTTTTCCCTGGCGGGATTGGATGCAATTCGCCTGCTTGCATGCCGGGTTTCGTCTTTGCCATTATGCAGTGTACACAGGATCGAATGTGTACCTTCACATATCGTCGTATTCCGGGGAAATAGTAGAACTCTGTCAGCTTCGCGATGGTTCTCTCTACTCCGGGATGTCCACGTAGATCGTGGAAACGTATCACGAGCGCTTTGCGCAACACTTTTGGCACTACGTATTTAAGGTTCTCGTTTACACGTTTGTAAAGAATTCCTTCGCGGCACTGGAAGTCGCGAACTTCACTCGTCTCATGGTTAGATCGCGCACTCGGGGGTTTACACAAGATTTCTCTTTTTCGTTTGAGCTCTTCGTCTCCATACTGATACATTATGATTTCGTCAGACTCGCTCAATACAGTAAAGATTCCACACATACGATCCATTCCAGATTCACTCTCAGCCGGCTCTACAGGGGCTCGACTCAACGCATCTACATGCGCAAGCTTTGTACCTGGCCTGTGCATCACCTCGTAGTCGTACTCACTCAGCGTATCTGACCATCGTGATACTTGGGAGTTTTTCGGTTTGTATTCGTTCATATACAACAATGCTTGACAATCCGTTACAATCGTAAACGGTATATTTATTAGTAAGTTACGTAGGCGGCCTACTGCCCATATGATCGCTAACAATTCGAGTTTGTTTGAATGGTAGTTCTTCTCTGTATCGCTAGTTCTGCGGCTGATCGCATAAACTAGATGCAATTGGTTATCTTTGCCTCGTTGTAGAAGCATTGCTCCTAATCCTTTCGCACTTGCGTCTGTATGCAGTTCGGTCGGATTTTTCGCATTGAACGGTTGCAAACTTGGTTTATTCGTCAAGGCAGCTTTCAATCTTTCTACTGCTTCGTTTTCAGCTTTTCCCCATACAAAGGGTCGATCGTTTCTAAGGAGGGCATGTAACGGTTCCGCTATTTGCGCGAACTTTGGCACAAATCGTCGAAAGAAACTGGTCAAACCTAAGAATCGTCGTACCGTATGCACGTCGGTAGGTGTAGGAAACTCTAATATAGCTTTTACTTTTCGCGTGCCCGGTTCGATACCGTCCTTCGAAATCTGGAAGCCTAAATAGCTTACTTTTTCTTGCAAAAATTGACATTTCGAAAGCTTAATCGTTAATCCTGCCTTTCGTAACGCTTCTAATACCGCAATGAGTCGTTCCCGGAGGTCAAACCAATCTTTACCGGGGATGAAAATATCGTCTAAATAGAACAATACTACTTGGTTACGCAACGGTCCAAGTGCTTTATACATAACTTTGGAAAAATAGAAAGGGCTATTCATCAATCCAAACATCATTCGTGTGAATTCTCCTGTTTCATCCGGGGTAATGAAAGCGGTTTTCGCTCGGGATTCTTTCGCTAAGGGAACCTGCAGGTAGCCGTGTGCCAAGTCAAGCGTGATAAACAGCGTGCTATCTCCCACCTGAGCCAAATGTTCGTCTAAATCCGGTAAAGGGAAATGGATACGTTTTGTTTGTTTATTTAAGTCGCGATAATCCATGACAATTCTCGGGTCTTTCTCTGGTTGGCTCACCAATAACGCTGGGCTTGCATAAGGCGAATTCGTTTCAGTAACGATTCCTGCATCTTTCCATCCCTTGATTATTTTTTTCATTGTTTCTCTATCTTTATCTTTCATACGATATGGTTTTCGACTTACAGGGGTTGCTCCGGGTAATTCGTTAATCTCCATTACCACGTCTCGTGAGCAACCTAATTCGCTTAAATTCATAGCGACGCAATCTCTATACTCGTTTAACACACTTAATAAGTCCTCTACGATATCTTCTTGTTGTTGTGATCCCACGTTGATATCGTCGCGTTCGATGGGTCGGACTCTCTCGGTGTGAAGATCGGCTGTCGGTATCGACACTATCTCCTTCGGTAATCCTAATTTCGATGTCGCGAACCGCTGTGTTGTTGTACTCAGATTGAGCACTGGTAATTCGTAATTACTTTCGCCGTTAGACATTTGAATACAGTTTATCGTCAACGGTGGTAGCTCGACCGTGTCACTTATAGGTTGCACTGCTCTGTTCGCGGTCTCACTCGCGTCCGATTCGGATATCGGGTATGGTTCGTTTTTTTGGAAGTATAATTCGTCACCGACTTTGTGGAACTCAACATAGGGGGCTTCGGTGAAGGATCTGCCAACTATGGCGTCCACTGCTTGTGCATCGTCGGGTACGATTTGTAAAGTCACGTTTTTCACCGTCACATTGTCCACTGTTACGGTTGCGCGCACTATCCCGGGGGATTTTACTTTAAAGTCCATCGGCCCGAAACTTTTCAACTCCGACACTAATCGAACGACTTCAAATTGTTCCAAGAGAGCTATCGAAGCCTTGATTGTACATTCGGAACTGCCTGGGTCGATTAACGCGGATAATTCACTGTCGTTAACTTTAATTGTCTTTAGGTACTTGAGAATCGATCTCCGATCGTCACTGTCGATCATGTTTACCGCAGGTGCACTCATTTGAACGGTACAATGTTTTCGCGTATGTCCTTTACCTTTACACTGGAGGCAAAACAATTCTCGTCGTTCTTGAGTACAGTCTCTTGACAAGTGTCCATACTCATTACAGTTGAAACACTTGGGTTGTCCAGCTAAATTCGTATAAGTCGGCGATCTCCGTTCGGGAGTTCGCTCGGTTGTATTCGTTTTTGTCGGTTTCGGTACGAATGTCTGTGTCGTAGACGCTCCGGATGTCTTCGGTTTGGTAGCTGCTGCGTCTTTGCTAGCCTTTATTCTCTCTCCGCGTTGTGACATCATTCGCTCGTATGCGATCAGGTCATGAAGCAGTTCATTCGTAGTATGGTGCGTCCTCGCGGCCATGGCGTTACATAGCTCTTTTGACCATACTCCAATCAAAATCTGCTCCTTCGTATCGTCAAATCCTAAATGGATATCGTGGCATAGTTTCGCTTTCGCGTGGAAATAGCCACTCAACGTTTCCTCTCGTACTTGTACTCTGTCTATCATGCGCTTCCACAATAGCGTTGTACTATCTTCCGTAAAGAATGTGGCGCGAAATTCGAGTTTGAACTCGTCCCATGTCCTCAGCTCTCGGGCATTCATGGCGTACCAATCGCGCGCTCCCGATTTCAAATGCGTTCGCGCGGCTTCTAGGGCGAAGTTATCTGGCCAGTTATGGAGTCGTCTCATGCTTTCAATCGTCTCTATCCACCCGCGAGCGTGCAGTGTATCGGCTTCGCCGTGGAAATCTCCAATATTGGCGCTGAGATCAGGCATTATGTTGTAGTTCGGTACTGTCGCTTGAGGTGTGCTGATCGGAGGGGGTTGCAGACCGTGATTCCCCACTAGGCGATCTAGGAGGTTACCCATCATCGCGTCTCTCCTTCTCCCTTCATCGATCATCGCCCACATTGCTCCTTCCAAACCACCTAACCCGCCGTCACGTGATCGATTCGGTTGGTCACGATAGGCTAATGGTTCGTCGATCTCCATGTCGCTGGCTCGACTCTCGTTCACGTGCCTGTTATCAGACGGTCCTGTTTGAATGATTACGGGTGCGCTACCCGGTTGCGCATTCGTAGCTTCTTCTCGCATCGACAGACCTCTTCCGGCACCTCTCCCTCGACCGCATGAAGGACCTGCTCCGCCATTACGCACCGTACTCACTTGCGAAATATTCGATGTGTTCACAGAGTCATGTTGGCGAACAGTACGGAGAATTCGTCCGAAGGTTTGCTCGAATTCGTCCGCAGGGACCGTAAGCCCGTTTTCGTTCATAGTTCTCGCGTTTGTAGTTATCACCGACTCACGCGCGCACTTTGACCTTACGATCGGCGGCCATTACTCGCGTACACCGGTTACCGTTACTTCGCGTTTTTCGAATTTTACCGCACTCTCGTTCTCGTTAGACCTTCGTTAGGCACTGATTCGTCGTATTGAGTTGTTAGTATCCCACTTCTGATTGTTAAATGGGAGTTTATCAGGATGATCGTAAACTTTTATCTTACTGGGTCGGGATGTAGAAAATACACAGTCGAACGGGTTACCGGTAATAGTGATATATATATTCAATAATTGACAAATAAATATGAATAATACAATTGAGGGAAACCGCCTCGGATAATTATATTGAACGGAAATACAAATATTAACGAAGCACGTTATATCGTTAGTGAGAGACACGTCTGTCCTCATTCGCTCGTACGTATACACTAATCTCATTCGCACTAATCCCTAAGGTTATACACTCATCCTTTACATTTGTCGCATTCTCTCTCTCTCATTCAAGGTACCTATATATCAGTCATACTCTTTCATTCCTCATATTCGTACTCGTTCGCATACATACATTCATTCAGCATACATTTATAATTTGCCTTTAACAGTGGATTAATCGATATCCGATAAGTAGAAGCACTAACTAGCACTGCTCACAACACTTCGTGGTCACTGACTAAATTCTATTGATTCAGACATCGAGGTTTTGGTATAACCATGCCAATTTCTTTCGATTTTTCTATCGACCGTGAGTCAAGTCAAGAACTAGATCATAGATCGCTGCAACTTTTTCATTACGGTGACCCGCGCGCAGCGCCGATGCCGCGATGTGCGGCCATATTGTGGAAACTCAGTTCGTAAACTCATTTATTTATACCGACCGAGTGAGAGATCGGATTTGGCTCAAAATCAATAGGGGGCGAGATTTCCACGGAACCTAACCAGGATTCAATTCCCAAGTCGATCCGTGTAGCCGTTCGACCGGAATCGATTGGCAACGCCAGCGTCTGCGAAAAATTGGCTGAAGAAGACGGAGAAGAAGAAGATTTTTTTTCATCAACTTTCGTGACTAATATCTCGGAAACCAGTGGATCGATTTCGATCAAATTTATACAGCAAGGTCATATGGTGGGGGACTTTCGATTCTGTAAATTTTATCGAACAATATTCACGCGTTCCGGAAATATGACACCGTGCTTACAGGTATAACTAGTTAGGCCGAGAAAATAACTTCGGGCTAGCTCTCGCGCCTTCGGGTACTTGGCGGCGATTCGCTGCCGCGAATCTTGATCAGACATGATCAAATACGATTGTTATGTGTAAATTTGTGTATAGAAATTATAATCGGATTTATTATTATCAAAGATCATGCAGCTTTTGAAATGAGTAGGTATCGGTAATAATTACAGGCAGAATTCCAACCATGGATTACACGTTTTTTCATTCTGTAAGACCGTAATGTTTTAGGAGAGTATAATTATTATCAGTATAAAAAGATATAGGATAATGTGTTGAAACAAGTTATACCTGTAAGAGCGGTGATGGTAAATATAGCTATGAAACTGAAGCTAGCAACTATAATTAGCAGTCAGAAGTGCTGATTTCAATTGGAATAAGACAATGAGGCTCAAGTATCAAAATTTTGTGAAATATTGTGCAAAGTGAATACTTTTACAAAAATAAATACATGAATCTTGCTATATCCTTCTGTTCAGGAGAAGCTTGAAATGTTTGGCTGCTAACTTATAGTTGCTAGCTTCAGCTTCATTGAATAGTTCCAATAGTTCCAAAGTCAAATTCAGCACAATGAACTATCGACTACATAACGCGGATAATACACCCGCATACTATAATGCACCTTTACTGAAGTTGCTGAAACTCCGTATTTTTCTTTCTTCCTATGTTCAAATACAACATTTTTCAACTGAATAAGCGTACAAGTATAAGTAATCGAAATTTAATTCTTTAAGGGGAGACTTTGGTGAAATTTTGAAAATCGCTATTGGGAATCTTAGTGGGGGCACGGTTACACCTGGTAGCGAAACTGGAACTACTCCGGGTAGGTCAATTCTTATATATATAGATATAGCTCGTGTGGCGGCCCGCAGTAGTTCAGGTTTTTCCACCAGATTACATATTCACCAACTTAGATTTGCAATTAGAGGTCAAAAAAAAAAAATCCCTCCAGCAGTTTTTCAATAATGGTAATATGGACTGTGTAAAAGAATTTCAGCCTCCTGCGATGAAAGTGTAAGCGCAAGGACCTTGCAAAGAAGATTTTGCTCACCGCTGCCAAAAATTCCTTGAGCTTTACACTTTCATCGCAGGAGGCTGAAATTACTTCTCACGGTCTATACTATCATTATAAAAATGCTGCTGTAAGAATTTTTTTATACACTTCTTTTTTATATCGTCGGAATTTAAAAACATATTTTTTCCCAAAATTTCACCGGAGTCTTCCCTTAATTTGCGTAGTTTTCTCAAATATGTTACAATGACTTGAAAAGTATCAAAATTAGTTTGAAGAATTTTTACTACGTCTTAGAGATATCACGATATACTTATGACTGATTCATGGTGCGATTTTATCATATGTGAAGGAAATATCCGTAGGAGTAATTGAGGGTAGGCCTTGGTCCAATAGTAAAAAGTAAAAACCCATGCGATGAAAAATGAGATGCAAGAACCTTTCGCTGAACCTCTCCGGAGAGCTTCGGAAGGGTTTAGCGGAAGGTTCCTTCGTGTCTCAACTTCGTCGTAGGGACTGGAAACATATACCGGGCCCCACACTACCATAGTTTAGATAATGACGCGTGCTTTTGGATATCAGAGCTCTCCCACTCTAACTTTATATACCATAAAAACTCACAAATTTTTCAAATTTTCTTAGGGTCTATCCTTAGAAAGGAATTAAAGATCGAGACAGAGAATATTGCTTTCTGATATGAAACAAAGTAATCGCGTGACAAGCAAACTACTAAAACTACGAAACATCACCCGACGCCGCTTCAGTAGTATCATGCATATTTTGCTTGGTAAGCAAGTCAGCCGCTGGCCTATCCTCATGTTACCTTGTGCTTACACAAAAACCAAAAATCCGTGATAATGTTCGTAAGACTCGTGAAATTTTGAGTAAAACTGTACTCTTGCGAAGCCAGCTCGTCACTGACAGACTCGGCGATCCTTTCATCGTCAGAAAATACATATCGCAACGATGTATCACACCTGTAAGCATTAAACATATCCGGTTAGAAGTATATTTCTAACTGAGTGCGCATTTCACTGAAGAGGTGTAGACGGTGAAAATAATTACAGGGCAAGGTTATATTTTGTGAATAATTACATGACTATTCTATATTGGACCTGTATGTGGTAAGGAAGCGATCCTATACTCTCACATTGTAGAGCAATAGACAACTAGACAACTAAGTTGTTTGATACTTGAAGAGTGAATTTCGGGCAGAGAGTCGGAAGTCACTCCGTGACAGTGGGAAAGATTAACGTTAGACCAAAGTTAGGTTATGTAGCGGATTACGGGATGCCCGAACGTAGAAATGTATTTTGTTCGACGATAATCCGTATATAAAATGTGTAGATGTTAAACTCACTCACCTGATACCGAGTTCAAGTTCAAATCTGTTGGAGAAGTGAATACAAGAAGCAAATTTTTTTAAACTAGTGACCGAGCCGTACAACGCGTTCGTAGCCGTTGACATATCGAATCGAAACAATATGGCGGCGTCAGGCGAGTTCGTGCCGCTTGCCACGCCACAGCGCCAGTCTGCACTATTATAATAGTAGTCGTAGTAATATTTATGATATAATATTTTCTAATACCTAAATTTTTTAAGTAATCATAGGAGCATTTCAAAAAAGTTTTTCTTTAATCTCACAAACGCCGTGAGCGGTGAAACTATATCTCGAATTTCAAACGGCATAAAGTTGTAATATTCGAAAATCGCACGCTTAGAACAATAGTGTAACATCTAAAAAAATCTCGATTCAAGAAAATTGCCTCTGGAGTGGAATCAGTTCTCAGTCAACGTGACCACATATTTTTATTTTTCTGAAATTTTATATTGAACGTAATATTTCTCTGGAACGTATTAGATAAGAAAAAGGTTGTTTCATACTGCTATTTGGCTGCTGCAATCAAATTATCTAATTTTTTCACATGTAAAGCTAAATTTTGATTATCTTCCTGGAGCAATACCGTAACTTGACTTGTCCACTATTTTTTGTCAAAACAGTACAATATTTTCTGAGTAATATTCCGCGATGAAATAAAAATTTGGAATATTCGACTCGTTACACTATTTTTGTAGGCGTGCGATATACATATCATTCATTTTTCGATCAAATTGTGGTGAATAATTTTCTGTCAACTTCCCACAAATTCTTGAACGGTTTTTACTTTTTCATTACTTGCGTAATAAATAATGTAATTCAAATTCTTTTTTTATCACTTCTGTAATGATTAATGTAATTCAAATTCATTTTTCATTACTCTTGTATTAATTAACATATTTCTAATTCATTTTTCATTACTCAGATAATTATCAATTGTGTTATTCAATTATTCAGGTAATTGAAAATTCTAGGTTTTTCTGCAAACTCTGCAAACGCAGTCATTTTCAATAACTATACTTTTGCAATAATTATTCCGCGTGCGTAGAATATTAATTACCAATCCAAATGCTGCAGCACATTTTGAGGACGTCAAGGCACTAAACAGGCTCTCATACGAAAGGAGTATACCCATGGAGTACCAGAATAGGTTATAATAGGACGTGCAGGTCCACAAGAGGTCCAACTATGGAAAAGGTATACCCATGGAGTACTAGAATAGGTTATAATAGGACGTGCAGGTCCACAAGAGGTCCAACTATGGAAAAGATAGCGCTCCGAAGGTTTTAAATAGGGCGTGAGGACCAAAAAGTACTAAATAAGGTTCTATTTAGTACCTGCAGGCTTATATGAGGGCCAAAATTTCGACTCGGGTATGTTAGTTGTGTATTTACCAGTCACGACAATTCAAAGGTATTTTTTTTAAAGATACAATACATATATTTTTCTGAAAAAGATCATTATGAATTTTCGTGACGTGACGATATGATTAGATTTCAATTGAGTACGTTTATACATCAGGAATAAGGTTCTGTATGAAATTGAATTTTAATCAATGACGTATATAAAATCAGTGTTCATATTATTGTTAGACATCACATGCACCGCTATATCACAATATTCATCTGTATACATGCTCGCAAGGTGATACAAGTGTGCTGACAATCTCATGCGGCATACCTAACCTCACACGTAACCTCGTATAACCGGATCTAGGCATTACGTGAATTCAAGTAGATTACTTACCTTCAAATACTGAAAACAGCTCTGACAAGCCCCACGCGGCAAGTACCACCTCCATGTACGAACTAATTTCACTTTAGCACTTGTTTTCAATATAATTACTTTGACCGAACAAACGAAAACTTAGTCGGCGTGCCGGCATCCGTGAAAAGAGCGGGAAACACAGCGACGTCGGCGATGTGCGCGCCCAGGGCGTTACGACTCGGTAACAGATGCGCATCAAGTCTCAAACCCTCACGTGAGATTCGTTAACTGTTAATGAATCTGGATTTGATAAAACATGGTGTGATATTTAGCGGAGAATGAAGATAATGTTGAACTCATTTTATACTTTGTCTATCCCAATACTGAAGTGTTTTGCAATGATAGAAATATTATCGTCTGAAACGAATGCTCTATTCATTGCGAATACTGCGAAATTCCATAGTAGTTGACACAACGTGTAGATTTACTTCATGTCAAGATATTCTTTAACAGTTAACAAATATTTCGCGAAATTTTCAAATGAATACGTTTATTTAATATAAAGAATCACTTTTCTCTGTGTAGTCAACAATAAAGTCGAAGATCTAAAAAATGAAATACTCTCCGACCTAACCGAAGGGAAAACAGTCACCACCTTTTCAGATACTAACTCAGCTCTCTACCCAAACATCACAGCCGACGACAACCTGTTCATATCTCTTACCGAACTAATAAAAATATTCAAATCACTAAACAATAAAAAATCAGCCGGGTTTGATAATATACCCAACATAGTCCTGAAACATCTACCCAAGAAAATAATCGAATACTACTGCGTATTATTTAACAATGCCCTGAATAATACCTTCTTTCCGGATAGATGGAAAACAGCCAAAGTAATATCCTTACTAAAAAAAGATAAACCTGAGTCAAACCCGTCTAGCTACCGGCCGATTAGTCTCTTACCCAACATCAGCAAAATATTTGAAGCAGTAATAAATAAAACCCTGACCACGTTCTGCAACAAAAACGAGATAATTCCCGAAGCTCAATTCGGCTTCAGACACCAACACTAGACACTGTACGCAGTAAATAAATTTACGTCAGATATCTGCTGGGCACTAAACAATCGAGAATGCGTAGCAGCCTGCTTTATTGACTTAGAAAAGGCCTCTGACACCATTTGGCTAGATGGCTTATTTTACAAACTTATAAAGAAGAAATTCCCAAGACGTCTAATCAAAATGCTGTGGGTAATGCTGCATGGCAAACAGTTTAGAGTGCATGATGGTGAAACAGCATCCACAAAAACATTTCAAATCCTTGACGGTCTGCAGCAGGGGACAGTTAACTCCCCAATTTTATTTAACATATACAATAGCGACGTATTAGGCCTATTTGGTCTGAACGAAACGGTCTCCAGGAAATCCATCGCGTTTGCAGACGACCTTTTAGTCTATGTAATTGGGAAAAAGCCCTCAATATTGAAGATAGAACTCCAAGACTTATTCATTAAAATCATCGACTACTATGACTCGTGGAAACTAAAAATAAATACCACAAAATGTGAAACCGTGTTGTACAGACCAAATCTAAAACTAGTATCATCCGATGTAGCTAAAAATTGGAAGGAGTTTCAGATAACCGACGGTGTAACAGATGGAAATATAGTACCGCATAAGTACGCAGTTAAGTACTTAGGAATAATTATAGACTTCCAGTTAAAATTTAATGAACACATAAAAACGCAACTAGCAAAGGCTCAAAAGGCTTTCAACTCAGCTATCCGTCTGTTTCACTGCCGACACCTGGACCCCAAGATCAAAATACTCTGTTACCTGCTGCTAATCAGGCCAATTATAACGTACGGAGCCCCTATTTGGTACAACCTAAGCGCCGGTATGATGGAAAGAATAAGGGTTTTCGAAAGGAAATGCCTCAGATCCTGCTTGAGTCGATGGAGGTCAGCCGCTTCGTTGTATGTCAGATACATTAATAATGAGACGATATACAACGAGGCGAGAATTCAACGAATTGATTGCTTCGTTTTGAAATTGACCAGGGATCATTTTGCGAATGCAGCTAAAATTACAAATAATAGCCTCATATGGGGACCGACTTTACCCAACCAGCTGTACTTTGTGAATGCCCGGCTCACGGGATTTATACCCCCAGAAGCCTTCATCTACCTCGACGGAATGGGGTATGTCCAGGATAAGAATAACGTTCCAACCCTATACCATATAATGAAACCAAATTATAACAAAAAAATCGGCTATGCACCAAATCTAACCTGCGATAATAACAACCAAGCGATAAGATTTAGCATGGCACTCCCCCAGAAAGACAAAAACGACAAACAGGAAAAACACCAAGAAGTACTGGTGGCTTGAGTAACCAAACAAACACAAACTCAACCAAAAAGAAAGGAAAACTAAATTGAATAAGGAAAAAAAATATAAGAGCTAAAGCCCGGTCCTATATGACCAGATACACCACCATAGTTTCACTATATATGTATTTATATTCATTATGTTACATATACTGATGAGGTACTGCACTGCCCTTGTTACACAACCCAAGTTAGTCAATTACTCAATCACTTATACATGCAAAGAAGCTAGACTTACGCTTAATATTTACTCCATATACACTATTTATTTAAGATTAATATTTCCTTCAAGCCCAATTGAATTTCCCGCACAACCACGGGTCGGTAAAGTAGAGGCCTGACGGCGAGATAGAGCAGAAAGGAGAAAAACGTAACGAGAGAACGTTACGATAGACAAGACTTAAGATTTATTGTAAGAAACAACTGGATAGGCTAGAAACATTGAATGTTGTTTCTTATTTACAGGTTTGTAATTTAAGGTAGAATAATGTAAAAAGGCAAACTGCAATGTTAACAAAATAAAACTTATTTACAGAGAAACTTTTCGTGAACCTATCCGTTGTCGCCACATAACCTAAAAAAGGGAAAGAAAGATAACACATTATAAAACAACATTCTCGTTGACAACACGATGGAGAGATTGAGATTTGACTTCAAGATGAGAGGAACCGCGGACGGGAAATCAAACGTCCTGTGTATAACCTCAATCGGGACTCCGGATGGCCGTACGTTCGGAATACCAGATGACCAACAACCGGCGAACCAACACACAACAGTGACAAGCACACCAGCCTTTACGAAGGTCAAAAACACAATCAAGAAAAGGTACCAAACAAGAAATATCTGGATCACCCTCACAAAAGAAATGGCCAACGTCTACTTGGATGACGACGACAATCTACAGTTCGGCGACTACTTTCTGGAAGAAGTAGTAGAAGAGAAGACGGCCAGGGCTACAAAAATACTAGAACAATTGATTGAAAGCAACCAGAAGCCCCAGATTCTAAATGTCAGCAAAATAGCCAAAGAATTTCTGATTGAACCCTTCACCAATAAAAATCCAAATGCACAGCAATGGATAGAAGAATTCGAAAGAGAGTGTGAAAGGTTCGACGTAACAGAAGACAAAAGGAGAATCGAGATTTTGAAGTTCTTCCTAGAAAAAGCTTGCATGGACTGGTATAGTTGTATGCTACTAAAACTGTCGATAGAATCAGCGTGGAAGGACTGGAAAAAAAACTTTTGCGACACATTCGCGAACAGAGGCTGGACACCAATCAGGTACGCGATGACATTCCGATACCAAACAGGATCTCTGTTGGAGTACGCAGTAAAGAAGGAAAAATTACTACTAGAGGTAAGAAAATCCATCGACACGGGTACATTAATAGACCTGATTGCAACCGGACTACCGAACTTTGTAGCAGACAGAATCAATAGAGAAGCAGTAGAAGAAACTGAAGATCTCTATAACGAAATAGGGAAATTAGAAAACCTAGTTCACAAGAAAACCAGCGAAGTAAAAAAGGGTAAAAATTACAACGCGAAAGAAAAAACACCATGCACAAACTGTAAAGATAAAGGCAAAGGCACACGCTTTCACCCTGAAGCGGAATGCTGGTTTAAAACCAAAGAAGACAGAATAAAAAGTGTGAACAATGCCGTACTGGAAGTAGAATTAAACAACCAGGATCCAAAAAACTAGACGTACACTGTTGGAAATAATCTGTGTAAATGTTAAATTTTTTGCGTGTTAAAATTTTTGTGTCATGTTTAACTATCCTTTTGAGTCGTTTCAACATTCGCGAATTATGTCAATGCATCAAAAAGTGTTAAAGCCAAATGTAACACAAAAGCCGCTCATTTTAACACAAAAATCTCATGTCAACACAACACACCATTTTATGTAGAAATGTACTACTGACAAATGTTGAAATGATAGTAGAACAAAAATGGCCACCGTCGTCGGATTTTGCCTGTTATTACGTGTCGTGCACGGTCTTCTAGACTCGACAATTCGATTTTCTGCGAAAATCTGTGAAAAATGTGCTACGCTAACTCAATTTCATTAACTGTACATCTGCAGAAATGATATAAAGGAAAAAGTTGTTCCTTTTATTAAGCGATCGTATAGCGTAGTGGTTAAGGCGTGCGACTCGTAATGCGAACACCGGTGAGCGTCCCGGTTCAAACCCCGGCTAGGATTACGAATTGCGAAATTTATCACTGCGAACTCGAAATGCGTTTTTCTTCACATGTATGTTTAAATGTGCATTAAAATATCCTTTACCACTAATATCTAACAGCGTGAGCATCGAAAACAATCTGTTTTTTTAATTTCAATTTTAGTTCCACCCATTTACTTATGCATTTTCCACGCATATTGAAAGTTGAAACAACATACGATTTGACATTATCGTTCTGTTCAATTAACTCAAAAGTGCAGTGTTAAAATTACAAAACAATATGTTGAATTTGTGTTAATTTTTACAACCATTTCGTTGTGTCAACGCTTGACATTAACGGCTTGTGTCAGATTAACATATTTTTTATAGTGGACCTACTGGGACACGCGAAAAATGTTGAATTTAACACTTTTTTTCTAACAGTGTAACACCATTAATCACGCTCAAGATTACATTAAATGGAACAGTGGATGTACTTGGAATCTACGATTCGGGCTCTAACGTTTCACTGATCAACTCAAAATTATTACGACCGAAAGTAAAAAATGAGAACAATACGGAAAAAGCTAACATAAGAACGATTAATGGTGTAAATAAAACGGAGGGGTTCATAAAAATAAAAGCAAAAATTCTAGCTATAGAAGAAGATATTGTTACAAAGGTACCCGTTATATCAGGGGAGGTCATAATGAGACGCCCCTGAACTTAGTATTCTGAGGAAATAGTTGATAGAAATAACTGATATGAAATATCTGAATCTTCTGGTCGCTTCGACGACCAGTATTATTGTAAAAACAGTCTTGTCCCAGACTTTAAACTCTGAACACGTATATTCACTTGCTGAATAAACATATAATTTCTTGCACCTAAAACTTGGTCTCACGTGTCGCCTTTATCATTTCGGGAGAACCCTTTATTTATTAGTAACAAGGTCACATCCTTCGTTACATTGGTGTCAGAAGTGGGATTCTTCCTGATTCGATATTTGGAGATTTTGTGAGTGAAAGAGGAGGTGACCAGAAAAACGACTACACGAGCAACTACGATTACAAAATATGATGAATGAGGAGAACGCAGCACCGGTAGCACCGTCTCCGCCCAAGCAGCGACGCACTACTCGGCGCACACGCGAACTCCAATCTGTTTTATCGGAGATCGACGAGATTGCCGCAGCAACCCGAGGGCCTGCGACGTCCGCGACTCCTGATGTTCACCGGCCGCAGCTGCCACTTTCTGGGGAAGGAGAAAACCCCGTGAACTCTCCGGTTCAAGTTTTACCCTACCAACATCAGCTTCTGGTGGAACAACGACTCCATGCTCGATTGAATGCTGAGGGAGAGCTTCGCCAACTGGAGGTTGATAATACACGTGAAGAATATCAACAAGCAATTGAGATTCAACGCATTCGAATCGAGCGGGAACGAGAAGAGCGTAGACGTGAGTTAGACGCTCAGCAACGCGACTTGGAGATTCAACGCCTCGAGCTAGAACGTGAGAGGGACGAACGTCGTTCGGAGGTAGAAGTTCGTCGTCTCGAACTAGAGCGAGAAAAGGAGGAGCGTCAGTTAATGGTTCAGCGCATCCAGTCCGACCTTCAACGTCGTCAGGATGACATGCGCCGGGACCTGCAACAACAGCAGGACGACCTCAGACTTCGCTTGGAGCGTATGGAGAGCCGAGGAGTCCAGGTGCTGGAAGATCTACCCAGACCGACTTCAGGAGGCCGCGCTACGCCTCCAAACCGGATTTCGAGTCGTTTTGTGTCCGCCGAGGCACTAAGGTCAGATCCACATATTTTACACCGACCTGCTTCAAGCAGAGCGTTGCCAATCGCACCGCTCTCGCCAGAGCTTCAGACCCAGGTCTGTAGTGGGAATTTGCCACAATATGACCAGGTCGCTGGGCGTAGAAACGAGGAAGCTCGTCCGAATTTAGGTCGAGAGGATGTGCAGCTTCCCACATCCCAGACCGAAAACAGGAACCTGAATTCTAATATCTTCAGGCAATATTCTTTAGGTAACGATGTTCGCAGAGATGTTGCCGAGTTACCAGAGCAGTTGTTCCCCGAGACTAGTATCAACCATTTTAACAATGTTACACCTAGAAATAACAATGTTCTGCCTCCGCGCACCTTAACAGACTTGTATGGCGTCGGGAGAGGTGGAGAGAATCAGAATGGTTTTAGAGCCAGAGTGGAGGCTGGGATCCCTCAGGATTTGTCGCGAGGTTTACCGAGTGAGAACATTGTGCTGGACCAAGAGGGTCTGAGGGCGTTGATCGAGAGGGTGAACGAAAACGCGTATAGAAATTTATCAAATTCGACCTACGCGAACACGGGCGTCTATCAACAGCTTCCTCTGGGAACTTTGCCTGATGTTCCTGTGAATAACCTCGCGTCGAGTCATTCCGCTGCCGTTGGTGTACCGGTTGTAGAGCCATCTATGCGTCAAGGGTTCGTCTCAAACGTGCCTTTGAACCAGGGTCAGATGCCTCCAGCCTTCCTGTCCAATTTCTTGCCAAGCGCGGTCTCGAACGGATTGAACCCAGGAACATTGTCCTCACACCACCACAATAGAAGTTCACAGAATGTCAGACCGAGCACGTACGACGGTTCGACTCCGTGGGCGATTTATGAACGCCAGTTTTTAATGATCGCAGAATTGAATCAATGGAGTTCTGCAGAGAGAGCCGCGACTTTGACCGCGTCTCTGAGAGGAAATGCTCTTAGCGCTTTGAGTTCCTTGTCCGACTTCGATGCGCGAGACTTTGATAAAATTTGCACCGCTCTAAAATTGCGCTTCGGAGAGGAACATCTAACTGACTTATACTTTACCCAATTTGAGAACCGCCGACAAAAGAAGGGAGAGGATTTGGCCACGCTTGGGCATGATCTTGAGCGATTGGCGCGTAGTGCTATTCCCGATTGTCTAGGATCCAGCAGAGACAAACTGACTTGTGCGCGTTTCATAAACGCAATTTCTGATCCAACTACCAAACATGCCCTGAAGATGGCCAAACCTCCCACTCTTCGCGACGCTATTGTAAGAGGTTTAGAAATAGAGATTCTTAATCGGGAGGATATGGGTTCTCAGCGGGTGAGACAGATCACTGAAGAAAAGCCCGCTCCTCCGGTTAAGAGTTCCCCAACGAAACCCTCTACCACTCCTTGGCCGCAACAGAGCCAATCCAACTCCCACCGAAATAGCGAGAGTTATAAAGAGAGGCAGCAAAACCGAAACTATATTAAAACTTGTTTATTTTGCAAAAAGACAGGTCATGATGCCCAAAAATGTTTCACTTTGAAACGTCACATCGACAATTTGGATAGAAATCAGCCAGATAGACAGAATTCGTGGCGTGACCGGGATAGTAACGGTCGTGACGGCTCAGACCAAAATCAACATCTCTATAATTCACCTTCGAGTTCGCGAACACCCGCTTGTAATTTCCGCGAAAATAGTCGGGGAGGTAATCAAAATCGGAGCCAACCAAGAAACTAAAAGCAGGTAGATAAGGGACGAAGACTATCTTCTACCTTATAATAACCTTAAAATAATTTACACAGAATTTTGCCTAATAATCATACTCCAACTTTTGACGAATCAGTTATACAAGAGGTAGTAGGGATTTCGGATGATGAATCCAACCCTAATTTCAGGCCTCTCTTTCAGCCTAACCTCTATAGCCTATAACCTAATTTTCTTTCTATCAGGTTATGAGTGATTTGAGTGAAGTTAATGATAAATCCTTCGACTCAAACTCTGTGACCGAATACGATGCGTGAATGTGGCGCTGTTCAATAATTTGAAGTTGGCGTCAGTTATTGATTTGAAGTGTGTGTCATTTCTTCAGTCTGAGGACAGTTTTTATCAAAGGAGGTTATACTAGAGGAATTGGGATTACTTATGGGAATTAAAAACACGATAACCAAACCATAATTGAAGTGATTGGACAATAGTGCCCTCGCGTTGCCAATAAGTCGATGGGACAGTTATTGCTTACAAACGTAGTGCCCTCGCATCGTCAATAAGTCGACGGGACAATTATTGTTCATACAGGAAGTGCCCTCGCAGTGTCAATAAGTCGATGGGACAATAGTGCCCTCGCGTCGTCAATAAGTCGATGGGATAATTATTGTTTACGAACCTAGTGCCCTCGCGTCGTCAATAAGTCGATGGGACGATAATTCCTAAAGGACAATGATCTTTAAACATTTTAAACTCATACTTTAAAGGAGACCTCGAGACGAGTGTTTTGATAGAGTAGCTCATGGCTTTGCCTCAGGATCTGAATTATCTGAACGTCGCTCGGATTGCTTCGTTTCTCAACCTATTTGTGTTAAGCATTTTTACAGTTATCCTCTTCAACCTGATGGGATGATTGAGAAATCCCTGGTCTTGGTCGAAGATGTGTTTCTTACAGCAGTCTTAATCTACGGATCTCAATCTACCTTCGGAAAAACACGGATTTCTACACGTCTTCAGCAAAACACGGATTTCTTCATGGATTTTTGGAACGGATTGGACCCTCTCCAACTGGATATGAGATACGATCGTTCCAATTTCTTAATTATCTTATTCATTATTTGTCAAATACTCTTTGAGTACATTTTCCAAAGAACGAAATCTCGTTTCGATGAGAAACAATGTTCTCGGAATTGAGATTGACTTCACAATCCCTCCTATCCTTGTCCTGTGACTCATCCCTGTCCTCCAACTCCAGGATGTGCTGATTTTTCCGGTCCTGATGGTCCTTCTGGGTGCGATCCTTGGTTCCTGTGTCCTTCAAACTTTCCTGAGGAAGTTCGTTGACCGATTTTTCAACGGATGGACAATTCTCCCACCGGTTGGACGATCCTCTCACCGGGTGGTCTCTTCGACTTCGCACCAGATGGAACCTACAGGATCTTCACAGGATCTTCACCAAGGACACTTACGTGGCGACGTTGGATTAATGGATAATTTTTGGGATTGTGGTGCTTACTATCCACTTTCTGGTTTTCTGAGGTTTTCCAGAAAGTAGTCGATAGGCTAATGCCGGATAGTTCTTGGGAGAACACCAGTTTGAAAGAGCCTCAGCTCTATTTTTGTGTCGATAAGTTACTTGTTTTCGACCGTTCTTCCAAGAGTCGGGACGACTCTTCCTCAGAGGGGGGGGTAATGTTACAAAGGTACCCGTTATATCAGGGGAGGTCATAATGAGACGCCCCTGAACTTAGTATTCTGAGGAAATAGTTGATAGAAATAACTGATATGAAATATCTGAATCTTCTGGTCGCTTAGACGACCAGTATTATTGTAAAAACAGTCTTGTCCCAGACTTTAAACTCTGAACACGTATATTCACTTGCTGAATAAACATATAATTTCTTGCACCTAAAACTTGGTCTCACGTGTCGCCTTTATCATTTCGGGAGAACCCTTTATTTATTAGTAACAAGGTCACATCCTTCGTTACAATATAGACGCATTCATTGTGAATAATGAGAATTTCAAATACGATTTCTTGATAGGTCTCGATTGCATAAAAAAATTTAAACTAATACAAAACGAGGACTTAAAAATAGAACAAAGAATTCCCGAATGCGCAAAAAAACCTGAAATGGGAAAAGAAGAACAGGATAAGAAAGAAAATAATAAACAGAAGAAAAGTGAAGCTAAAATTACAACAATTTACCAAGTGAACTTTAATGAACACATAGACGTGAGCAAGTTTGAGATGTCAATAGACCACTTAAACGACCATGAGAAATCATTAATAACAAATCTGGTAGATAATTACAAACAAATCTTCGCTAAAGATAAATATGACATCGGTACGGTTAAAGAATATGAAGCAAGAATTGATCTGACGATTGATAAATATTGCAGTAAAAGACCCTACAGATGTACAGCGGAGGATAGAGAAGAAATAGAACAGCAGATTTCACAGCTGCTAAGAAGAAATTTAATAGAAGAATCGTATAGTCCCTTCGGCGCCCCAGTAACACTGGCATACAAAAAAGAGGAAGAAAAACGATCAAGATTGTGCATGGACTTCAGGGATCTAAATAAAATATTAATACCTCAACCACAACCATTCCCTCTAATCGGAGATTTGGTAGAAAAAACGAGAAACTGCAAGTATTTTACAAAACTGGACATTAATTCTGCATTTTGGTCAATTCCACTACGAGTTGAAGACAGGAGAAAAACAGGATTCGTGACCCAGGAAGGACATTACCAATGGACATGCTTACCGTTTGGACTAAAAACCTCGCCGGCTATCTTCCAAAGGATCCTAAGCAACATAATAAGGAAGCACGAACTATCGAAGTTCACGGTAAACTACATTGACGACATCTTGATCTTCTCGGAATCGTTCGAAACACACATAGAACATCTAACGAAACTACTGGACGCAATCACGGAGGAAGGGTTCAGATTGAAACTTGCAAAGTGCACATTTGCATCGGACTCGGTTCAATATCTGGGCCATGTGATAAGCTTCAACTCGGTTTCCCCAATGAGGGACAATCTAATTTCAATACGCAACTTTCCAGTACCGGAGACACAGAAAAATATAGGACAGTTTTTGGGGAAAGTAAACTTCTACAATGAATACATACCAAGAATCTCCATTATACTGGAGCCATTACACAACCTACTGAGAAAGGGGCAGAAATTCATCTGGTCACCGGAATGCCAAGAAGCCTTTGAATATCTGAAAAATTTTCTATGCACGCAACCAGTTCTAACAGTGTACGATCCAAAGCTACCAGTACACATCTACACGGACGCGAGTCTACAAGGCATAGGAGCAGTACTAAAACAACCACAATCAGAAGAAGGCTCGATAGAAAAACCAGTAGCCTATTTCTCGAAGAAACTTAACGAAGCACAAAAAAGGAAAAAGGCGATATATCTAGAATGCTTAGCGGTGAAAGAAGCGATAAAATACTGGCAACACTGGCTCATGGGCAGACCATTCAAAGTTTTCTCGGACCACAAACCGCTGGAAAATGTGAACATAAAAGCGAGGACGGACGAGGAACTAGGGGACATGGCCTACTACTTGTCACAATACGACTTTGAATTGAAATACCATCCAGGTAAAGATAATCTCGAGGCAGACTGCCTGAGCAGAAACCCGGTGTTGGAAGCACATGAGGACGTAGAGGACAATCTGAAAGTGGTGAATTTGATAAGCCTGGAGGAGATCATCACAGATCAGAAGAAAAACAAAAACCTGAAAGACAAGAAGAAGGAAATCATCCAGAAGAATGACCTGTACTACAAAAAAGTGAGAAAAAAGGAAAAAATTATACTATCCGAAGATTTTAGTAAACAATTGATAGAAAAAACGCACAAAGAATTCGGTCACATTGGAACAAAACAAATACAAAACAAAATTACACCACACTATACAGCAAAAAACTTAACAGAGAACATAAAAGAAGTCTGTAGAAATTGTGAAATTTGTATAAAAAATAAATCAAGAGGACAAAATAAATTCGGTATGTTATCACAACTGGGTCCCGCAAAAGAGCCATTTGAAATAATATCAATCGACACAATCGGAGGTTTCGGGGGCTCACGATCAACGAAGAAATACCTGCACCTTTTGGTAGACCACTTTACAAGATTCGCGTATGTCCTGACGTCAAAAACCCAAAATGCTAATGACTTCATCAAATTAACAAAGGACATATTAAAAAACGAGGATATTGGGAAGATTCTGACAGATCAATACCCAGGAATAAACTCAAAAGAATACAAAAACTTCTTAAACGAAAACAACATACCGATTATATTTACAGCAGTAAACGCACCTTTCTCCAATGGTCTAAATGAAAGACTCAACCAAACTCTAGTGAACAAAATCAGATGTGTACTGAATGAAAGAGGAGGAAAATCAGCGTGGACAACAATAGCACACGAATGTGTACAAAAATACAATGAGACGGATCATACAGTCACGGGATTCAGTCCGAAATATTTGCTAGAAGGCGCAGATACATCGATTCTGCCAAACCAACTAAAACAGAAGCAAACAAAGGGAGACCTGGAAAAGGATAGGAAAATCGCCTTGGAAAACAGCATAAAGTACCACAACTACAACAAACAATTATTTGACAAACACAGAGAAGACCACGAGTTCAACGTCGGAGACCGGGTATACGTGGAAAACGGAAATCGCCTTAACAGAAGAAAACTGGACCAACTGAGAATCGGACCATACACAATTGTGGAAAGAATATCAACATCAATATATAAAATAGATACCGGACACAAGAAGTCAGAGTCGAATCTGTTCCACGTCACTAAACTCGTCCCCATTCGGAACTCTGCGAGCGCAGCAGATGTAGGGGATACATGAAAATTTTGCACGCGAAAATTTCCGCCGAGGGGGGGGAGATGTAAGGTTAACCTTCAAGCCCAATTGAATTTCCCGCACAACCACGGGTCGGTAAAGTAGAGGCCTGACGGCGAGATAGAGCAGAAAGGAGAAAAACGTAACGAGAGAACGTTACGATAGACAAGACTTAAGATTTATTGTAAGAAACAACTGGATAGGCTAGAAACATTGAATGTTGTTTTTTATTTATAGGTTTGTAATTTAAGGTAGAATAATGTAAAAAGGCAAACTGCAATGTTAACAAAATAAAACTTATTTACAGAGAAACTTTTCGTGAACCTATCCGTTGTCGCCACATAACCTAAAAAAGGGAAAGAAAGATAACACATTATATTTATACACTGTTACTCTTAGGTGCACATCGGCCATCATTCGATCATGCAAATTTATTATATTATATTATATTATATTTTATTATATTATTTATTGTTGCCTAGTTTTTAAGTCATATTTATTAGTAGGGTAAGGTAGGATAAGTTAAAACCAAAAATAGAAATAGTACGATCAGTTTTTAATGAGGCAACTTTTTTGCTGATCATTCAAATAATAGATACAGATCACCTCTATGAAGTGGTGTAATAGCAATAATCTCAGTACGTATGAAAATACCCACTAACCCTAAACCAATACTCACTCATACCGTGCAGTGCTCGTTTATAGAGCCAAGACGTGTTCTTATGCATTTCTGTAATTTATTGATAAGGAGTCTGAAGTTTACTCGTTTGTTGTATATTCCCTTACATGTATTTGTGTGCCTGAATATACTTCTTTAAAAAAAAAAAAAAAAAAGGCGGTAAGACGACGGACTGGAACGCTGAAGGTTCGCGGTTCGCGTCCCCGCACATTTTTTTTTCTTTTTTCAATTTATTTTCCATATATCTTTTCAATCTTTCACAAGACTTTGCACAGGTAAATAAGAAAATTCGAAAATATGTATTACCAGTTCTATTTTCAAATATTATACACTGCATGAACGTCATTATGCTATAATCTATATATATTGAAACTCCGGATGGGACCGTGCTTCAGAATAATAAAGGATTCCCTCAAAATGATTAAGACGAAGCGTGAGAATAAATATTTCAGGGAAAAGAGGATTTATTTGTGAGCGGAAATATGTACGTGTTAACTCTTTAAAGTCTGTAACAGGACTGATATTCACAATAATGCTGGTCGTCGAAGCGACCAGAAGATTCAGTTATTTCTCTTCAGTTATTTAACATGCGAAGATATATCTTTTAAGTCATGCACAAAGTGTTTATGAAGTGAGGAGGCACCTCCGTTACACTGCCCCCCCCTCAAACGTAGAGTCGACCCGACTCGGAAACAGGTCGTCGGGGACGACGCGCTGGGTGTTGTCTTCCATCGAGAGAAACGGAGCTGCGGCTCAAAGGGTGGGTCGTTCTCTCGACTACCGCGCGGCATTCGTCTTCACTCCCAGGGTAAACCGCAGAAAACCCCGAGAACGCGGTCAAACACCAACTCTTGTCCGAGAATAGGAATTCAGGAACCAGGAACTCAGGAATCAAGAACCAGGAACCAGGAACTCAGGAACTCAGGAACTCAGAAACCAGGAACCAGGAACTCAGGTACCAGGGAAAACGAGGATCTCAGGAACTCAGGCCTGGAGAAACTCAAGACTCCACGGAACGTTGAACTGGCAGCCAGAGAACGAAAAGAACGGCATGTCGGGGGAACGGGAGCAGGTCAACGGTCACAGGAGATCCAGAGGCATAGAAAATCATCTAGAAATTGGAGGACAAAGGTGAATCCTCAGACAAAACAGAGAAATTCAAAGAGTTAAATCTCCGTTTCCGAACATCGTTTCTTAGCGAAACGGGATTTAATCTTGTTCACATGTCATAAATAGTGAAACCAGAGTAGACTCTGGAACAAAAGAAAATTGAAAATTGAAACGAAACAACCGTCAGTCCTTCTTGTTTTTCGGGTGACCCGTGAACGAATACCCTCCAGCGCAAGTTTTTCTCGCACAAAAGAAAAACATGTCCGACATCAATAACCCCAGCGTAGCGACCGTCCAGGCTTTCTTGGACGGATGCGACTGGCGAGACGCATCCGGAATGGAAGAGACCAGCTTCGGGATCTGGTACGAAGCAGAATGGAGGGCAGCTCACTGTGGTATACTGCGGTACGTGGAGGTGGAGGACGAAGAGACAACTCAAACGGCCTGCTTGAGGTGTTTCGTCAATCCGTGAGCAAACATCTTACTAATATTCGGTTCCTGGATAAAGACTCAAAGGGAAAATTAACTACGTGTATTTCGTTAAAGTATTATTGAAGGTATTCCCGGAAGATTGTGTGAGGAACACATAGTGTTTCGAAGAGGGACTCGATCACCGATATGCTTTTTCTGTGATCGCGGGCTAATCTCGGATATCTTGGAGACAAGTTCATGTCGGGGATGTACACACGCCAAATACGTACATGCCGCAGAGGCGTGGGAACGATTTCAGACTGGACTGGACGGGGGCAGAGGGAGAAGAGGAATCGAAGAATAGCAAAAAGATAGAGGAAGAATAATCGTTGATATACCTCAAAATAAAACATAATCAAATTTCAAACCAAAGACATAGAAGTTTTCATTGATCTACGCTTCAAACGATTGACGCGCTTTCATTCAAATAGTCGACTACTTTAAAGATAAAACCACCAAAACCCGAGAGACACCGAAGGGAAGAGTCGATCTCTTCCGACGTGAGAGTTGAACATCGCTCACAACTCACTTCAGAGTGAGAGCGACATAACCCTAGCTGACAGTTAACCCTGCATAACCTCACAAAAACTTCTGTAGACAGAATCTGCAGAAGCTTCCGCGTCTAAAATTAACACAGGAGCCGGAATCGAAGAATAAGACTGATTAACCAACCAATCTTCGTGAACACTATGCAGAGTCGACAAATATTCCAAAGTCATACCGGCCTCTTCTTCACGAGCTCGCGACTGAATACGCGCAAACGAAACTTCAGGGGGTAACCTTAAATAAACAATCAAATCAACCTCGAAATCAGGAGAGTTATCGGTAAAGACTTTACAGCTCCTTGTTAGCAAATGAGACTCAACGTCCTCGAAGTCACCCAGTCTTCGACGAGCCTCGACGAAACAGTTTCCGCTGTAAATTGACCTTTCCATCATAAGCGGATAAATATCTCAAAATTGTCCTATTTAATCGTTCCACCAGCCCATCAGACTGAGGGTGAAGAGCCGTGGTCCGGGTTTTGCCAGACCCCAAGACTCGAAGAGTTTCTGCTACCAAAGCGGATTCAAAATTCGTTCCTTGATCGGTGTGCAGCTCCAGGGGTACACCGTAGCGGCAAACAAATTCTTTAACAAAGGCACGAGCCACGGTCTCGGCTTCCTGATTTGGCAAGGCAATCACCTCCGGCCACTTGGTGAAATAGTCGGAAATAACTAACGCAAACCGATTTTTAGTTCTTGTTACCGGAAGGGGACCAAGAATATCCATTGCGACTCTATCAAAAGGTGTTCCCGTGTTGTAAATCTGCATATGGCTAGTTCCACGACCACAGGGTCCCTTCTTAGCGTTACACACGTCACAAGTCCTGCACCAATCCTCTACGTCAGAGCGACAGCGAGCCCAGAAAAATCTTTCTCTAATCTTTCCCAGAGTCTTATTGGAAGCAAAATGTCCGCCGGCTGGAGAGTCGTGGTACTCGGCCAGAACTTGTTTTATTTTACTTTTGGGCACCAATAACTGCCACCTGATTTCTTTAAGATCTGGGGATTCCCATTTCCTGTAGAGTAGATCATCCTTCAAACACAGAGATTCCCACTGGGCCCAATAAACTTTTAAACTCTGATCCCCTGGTGAAACATCTTGCCACTCAGGCCGAATCTCAGCAACTTTCCAACTCTTAACTTGTTGTAAAACACGATCCTGAGCTTGAGCGATTTTCCACTCATTCAAGTCTGACTGGAAGTTTATAATCCTAATAACTGGAGAAGAATCACACTGTCTTTCTAACCTCGCACACTGTTTACAGTCTCTCGCTTCCCCACAGGGTCTGCGCGAAAGTGCATCAGCGTTCCCATGGAGTTTCCCCGGGCGATGCTGAATCTCAAAATCATACATGCCTAACCTCTCGAGCCAACGGGCCACTTGACCCTCAGGATTTTTGAAGGAAAGTAACCATCGTAACGAAGCATGGTCCGTACGAATCAAAAACCTCCTCCCGTACAAATAATGATGAAAGTGAGTTATTGTTTTCACAATGGCTAACAATTCTCTACGAGTAACGCAATAATTTCTCTCTGGTTTACTCAGAACTCTACTGTAAAATGCGACTGCTCGTTCTAAACCCTCCTGAACCTGAGACAATACGCCTCCGATGCCGCTTAAGGAAGCATCGGTGTCTAAAATAAAAGGAATTCCAGGAAGAGGAAAAGCTAGAATAGGTGGCGTGGTGAGCCGAACCTTCAGTTCTCGAAAAGCATCCTCACAATCAGGAGTCCACTCGAACTTCACCTTTTCTCCGGTGAGATGATGTAAGGGTCTAGCGATGGTCGCAAATCCCTTAACGAACCTTCTGTAATAAGTACAAAGCCCCACAAAACTTTGTACATCAAGTTTAGATGCCAATTGAGGCCAGTCTCGAATCGCTTTAATTTTATCAGGATCGGTCTGAATCCCTTTGGAAGAAACTACGTGTCCTAGGAACTTAACCTCCTTTCGAAAAAGATGGCACTTTTTCGGACTCATTTTCAAATCCACGGCTAATAATCTCTCAAAAACTTTCTTCAAATTCTGAATCTCTTCCTCGAAGGTCTTCCCAAAAACTATAATGTCGTCCAGATATACGAGGCATATTTTCCCTACTAGACCTTGTAAGGTCGTCTCCATAACGCGCTCAAACGTGGCTGGAGCATTACTTAATCCAAAAGGCATGACTTTGAATTGCCAGAGGCCACCTAACCCCGTTACAAAAGCGGTCTTTTCCTTGTCTTCAGGGTCCATTTCAACCTGCCAGTAGCCGCTCTGCAAGTCTATGGTTGAGAACCAAGAGGCTCCGGCTAAGAGATCCAAAGTCTCGTCAATCCTAGGTAAAGGGTATGAATCTTTTTTTGTTATATCATTCAGTTGTCTATAGTCGATGCAAAACCTCTTAGTCCCATCCTTTTTATTGACCAACACAATCGGTGAGGCCCAAGGTCCTGAAGAAGGTTCAATGACGTCACTACCTCGCATATCTGTGACCATTTTCTCAACTTCTTGTCTACCATTCAGGGGTAACCTTCGAGCTCCCTGTTTAATAGGTTGTGAATTTCCTACATTGATTTTATGCTTAACCAAGGTGCACCGACCGATATCCTTAGAGTCTTTCGCAAAAGCATTCCGGAACTCGTTCAACAAGGTAATCAAACTTTTTTGATGCTGGGTGTCTAATTCTACAGAAGAATCTACCAATAGTTTCCGCAGATACTCAGGGACAGCTGAGTCGGGAATCTCGACCACTTCGATTATATCTGGTGAATCACAAGGAACAGGAACTATCTCGTCGAAGACGTTAATTGGTTGTGACATTGTAGGTAAAGGAGTCTGGGATTCTAATTGACTATCTCGTCCAAGACCCCTGACAGCCGAAGAAAAACCCGATCCGTGATGCAAAGGAAGTGAAAACCGCGTGGTTTGTAAAGAAATTTCTTTCCCTTCAGAACAAAGAGTATTTTCCTCGGTTGAAATTAAACATTTGTGTTTTGACAGAAAATCTATCCCCAGAATCCCATCATCCTCGATATCCGCCACGAAAACTTCATGAGAAGATCGAATACAACCTTCTACGTCTATCTGAACCACCACCCTGCCTAACACGGGAGTCGACTCTCCCGTAGCCGTCCGTAAGGTTGAGACATGAGAAAAGGGTCTTGAAATCGAGCCCAACAAATCGGATCGAACTACGGTCACTTCGGCTCCTGTGTCTATAACCCAAAGACATTTGACCTCGTTCACTGATCCGTTGGCGTAAAGCCCTGATTGTCGAAGACTTCGTACGACGAACTGTGTGGGGATAGGGCGAGAAAAAGGTGAGAATTGAGATAGCTTTTGCCCTGTAAAACTACTCGAACTTAGTTTTTTGATTGATTTTGAGTGTTCAATTGGTCGCTAGCCGAAGGCTGGGGCCCGCGACGTTGTTCTTGCCAAGGCTCGCGACGCTGACCCTGCCAAGGCTGATTTTGATTTGATCCATCCTGACCCGCGTTCTCCCGCCACGAATTTGACTGAAACCGTCCCCTATCGCGATCCTCGACTAGTTTTTTGAGAGCAAAACAAAATTGAACCTCATGTCCCCTCTTCTTGCAGAACATACAAGTCTTAACAAATTTCGCGGGTGGTCGAGACTGTTCGGTCCGCGAGTCATAATGAGTCGACTGCTGCCGAGGAGTGGTCGGAGGCCTGTCTGAAGTTAATTTTGGCGAAGAGTCGATCTTTTGTTCAGACACTTGGCGTATCCGCTGAGTCCCTAAATCTTCCAGATTCAGAGCCTCTATCTCTAAGCCCTTAACAATCGCCTCGCGAAGGGTTGTTGGTCCGGCCAACCTGATTGCGTTCTTTAAGACGGGATCAGAAAGTGCGTGTATAAATTTTCCACAAGTTAGTTTTTCTTTAATGGAAGTGGGGCAATCAGGTAGAGCGCTTCGAGCCAAACGCTCCAAATCGTGACCCAACGTGGTCAGACCCTCCCCCTTGGCTTGCCGTCTGTTTTCAAACTGAGTGAAATATAACTTCTCTAGGTGTTCCTCTCCAAACTTAAGTTTAAGAGCGGTACAAATTTTACTATAATCGCGAGCGTCGGTATCCGACAAAGAGCTGAGGACGTTCAAAGCGTTTCCTCTCAAGGACGTGGTTAGAGTTACCGCTTTCTCAGTAGAAGACCAGTTATTCATCTCCGCGATCATTTCGAATTGACGCTCATAAATCGCCCAAGGTAAAGAACCGTCATAGGAGCTTGGTCTGATGGTTTGTGAGCTCTTTACGCGAGACTCCGAAGAAGAATTTCCAAGCAAATTTGAATTCAAAATGAGTTTCTGAAGGAAACTTATTTGTTCTTGGTCAGAACTTGAGGATTCGTTTTGAACTTTCTCAGCTGGAAAAGTTTGCTGGACAATTGGTGGACTCGGAATGACTTCGACGTTGCGCAGTTGAGAAATCTTTGCGGAGAGGTTATCCAATAAGTCTCTATTCGAGTCCGCGATTAGATTTTTAATGCTTTCGCGATCTAGAGCAACGTTTTCCGTACGCGAATCATTAGACAAGTTTCGTGGAACACCTAGGCTTGCAATTTTTTCTACGTGTACATCAACAGGTCCCCGTTCGCCACTCCTGGCGCGAGGTAAGATCGGGTATTCATTCAACATAGCATTTCTGGAGTATTCTCTAGCTACAATATCATCCTGTGTCTGTACCGACTCCGGAATCCCACGTCTCGGAGGAGCGTCGGTACACACCAGATTTCTAGCCCTTATTTCCGAATCGAAGCGTAGTGAATTTTCACTACGGTCATTGTTCCGACCAACCGGCGAGAACGATGTTTCCACCGCTCTGCTTGTACCGGGAGTAATTAATATTTGGGGGTCTGACCTTGGTACCGCAGGAGGTACCTGTCTCGGGGTGACTGCAATCGGTGGAGACCTGCGACTCCTCGGAGTCGGCCTTGGTGGTTCCTCCGAAGTGCGGATCCCGCGTCCTTCGACTTGTTCGAGCCGAAGATGCAGTTCCCGCTGTTGCGATCGAAGTTCTTCCTGGTTCCGTTCGAGTCGAAGTCGTTCCTCCTTCTCAGTCTGAATTTCGAGCCGTTGAGCTTCGAGTTCTCGTTCGATCTCAGCCCGTTGTGTCTCGAGAGTTCGCCTTCGTTCCTCTCGTTCGCGAACAGCTTCGAGGCGGCGAACCTCTAATTCAAGGCGTCGCTCTTCCTCGGCACGTTCCTGAGCGAGTAAATTTTCCTCGCGGAAATTATTTAATTCAATATTTAGTCGTGAACTTATTTGACGCTGAGACAGCAACTCTGGGACAGCAGGGTCTCCAAGGCCCGCAGTGTTCACAAGAGGTGTCCGCGCCGGTCGAACAGTTGGATTTTCGGAGGTCGCCTGCCCTTGGGCAGCTAGCTCTTCAATCTCGGTTAGAAGCGATGGCAATCCTTGAGTACGTCTGGTCACCCGTCTCTGTTTGGATGGAGGCGGCGCCGTCGACTCTGCATTAACTCGATGCATGGTCGTATGTTTATTATTGTATTCGTTTTTTGTGCCGATACTTTTCTGTTCTCACAGTCTCACTCTTAGTACTTCAATACTCCAAACTTACAAATCGTCAAAATCGGATTGAGAAGATCCCACTTCTGACACCAATGAAACTCCGGATGGGACCGTGCTTCAGAATAATAAAGGATTCCCTCAAAATGATTAAGACGAAGCGTGAGAATAAATATTTCAGGGAAAAGAGGATTTATTTGTGAGCGGAAATATGTACGTGTTAACTCTTTAAAGTCTGTAACAGGACTGATATTCACAATAATGCTGGTCGTCGAAGCGACCAGAAGATTCAGTTATTTCTCTTCAGTTATTTAACATGCGAAGATATATCTTTTAAGTCATGCACAAAGTGTTTATGAAGTGAGGAGGCACCTCCGTTACAATATATATAATAATATGATAGAATGGTTATTCTAATAACACAGGCACTTATATAACAAAACATAAGAAATATAATTGTTTAAAAAATAATTAATCTATTGGACATACATGCAAATTTTGTGCCACGCAATCATTCTGACTCTTCTTCACTACTACTGATAGGATTTCCCATAACACATGAATACCTGGAATATTGCATGACCTGGCCCACCTGCAGGATTTCCCATAACACATGAATACCTGGAATATTGCATGACCTGACCCACTTGCAGGATTTTCTATAACACATAAATACCCGGAATATGTACTCTGATTTTTCTATGAAACAACAAGTACCTATAAACACTACTGACTTGCGCATGCAAAGTCTTATGAGAGATTGAAAAGATATATGGAAAATAAATTGAAAAAAGAAAAAAAAATGTGCGGGGACGCGAACCGCGAACCTTCAGCGTTCCAGTCCGTCGTCTTACCGCCTCAGCTACGCCAGCTCTTGGTTCCAGCGTGCACGCTCAACGGAGTAGACGCGCGAGCCCCACTCCGCCCGAAAATCTCTAAATTTCGAATCGCGATATCTCAGCAACCAAGGCCTATTCGATAAAAAATCAAAAACCACGTTAATTCGGAGGTCTTAAACTTTCACCACGTGAAACGGGAACCCGATCCGCGACATCGAAGGTCCCTAGTCTCCTTGTCAGTACGAGCTTGCCATTTTTTTATTCTCATTTTGTAGGACAAATGTAAACAGCATTCGAAGAAATGTATCCACCCATGCAATGTAGATAGTCCGAACTTGAAATTCTCTTCGTTGACTGTTCTTTTGACAATTAGTCACCCAAAAATAATTCAAGACCGGATGAATTATGTATCAATCGATGCGGAAAAATCCCCCGAACAGGATATCAAAAACAAGACATCGTCTCTAGACAATAAATTGTTGAAAATAATAAAATAAACTATCAATATTTTGGGCAGTACCGCCAAAATCATGCACTGTTCCACTGTCACTTGTCGGATTGGAAAAACGAAAAAACCACATTGTAGGGAGAAAATCATCTACAAATTCGAAGTGGGAACCGATATTGTAGGACCTATAGTTTCCACGTTATTAATTTTGCAAGAGTTTTCTGACAAAACTACGCCTAACGATCAGCTGGTCCGCTCGGCTTGCTTCGGTCCGTTCCACGCTGCGCGGGAACCACGATATGTTGTTTGGGGGATTTTTTTCACATCGATTGATATATGTATAATTCATCCAGTCTGTAATTATTTTTGGGTCAAAGGGTAGATTGACTAGACTATTCTGCAGCCAGCCAGAATCGCAAACTTCTGTTACTCTCGCTCTCGACGTTACTCTCGCTTGAGATATAACCTCAAAACTGACTTGGACGTTATTCGATCTATTTGATGCCTGCCCCCGACCAGCAGCACTCGCTTCGCTCGTGCCTGCAATGTCGGGCAGGCATCAACACTTGTTAAAACGTATAAATCGGTTTAAAAATTCAATTAGTCAGCGTACTTTCGACCGGGCATGAAGAAAAATAGTATACACCACGCGGGCAGCAGTTTAGAAGCCCCGGACTGCGCGATATGATCATATCGTGCGCAGTGCAGGAAATTCAACTTTCTGCCCTCGTAGTGTAATATACTATTCCAAATTTATGCGTTCGTATTTTTTTCTAAAATTTTTACGGTCGGCTACTTTTTGCTCCCAATTTTTATGACATCACAAATTATTTGACAAACCAATCGAGTGAGCGAGCGCAGCGAGCGCAGCGAGCACAATGCTATGTAGTAACATTTTTCATTTGTATTCTGTTGTACTTGGCAGTTACATCTGATTTTAATATTTTTGTAGAGATGTTTGTAAAGGAAGACTTCTACTTGGCGAAGGTTTTGGCACCAGAGGTGCTTTTTTGGGGGATATCACTCCTTTTTATAGAATTACGCTGGACCACCTGATATTTGTGCTCGCTCGCTACGCTCGCTTGGTCGGATTTTTATAATAATTCATAGTAGAAGATATTGTACTCCAACGATTAAGTATGCGTGAAGATTGTTATTCAGATAGAACGAAGGTATTTCGGTATGGAGTCCAGATCCAACAAAACTCTAAAATGTCTATTAAAAAACGAATATGGAATTTATATAATATGCAATTATCAGAGTCTCCGAATGAAACGTTATTTTTCTGTCGACTGGCTGTCATATGAAGCAGCCGATATATAATGAAGTTAACAATTGGTGACGTCCATCAAGCTGACAACGCCACATGCGAAATATGATATTGACTATACTGGATAATTAGGTGCTCATTAGATGCTAATTAAATGCCCTATTTCCAAATTTGCCGCTCTGCGTTTTTTTAGAGAAAACTGTGGCGGTGCCACGGTGGGATCCAGCGAACAGCACCACACCCGAAAATCGGTAATGGAAGCACTGTTTCAAAAAACTAATGACACAGGAATTAAATGCTAATTAGATGCTCCGGGAATACCTCTACCCCGAATTTGATATTCCCCGGTTTCGAGTTTTTCCGATTTGTCCAGTTGTCTGTGGCGCTGCCAGCGACGCTGCGCGCACGAACGGACAGGCGAGTGGTGATTTAGGAAAAGTAATCACATGGGAATTAAATGCTAATTAGATGCTCCGGAAATACCTGAACCCCGAATTTGATACTCCCCGGTTTCGAGTTTTTCCGATTTGTCCAGTTGTCTGTGGCGCTGCCAGCGACGCTGCGCGCACGAACGGACAGGCGAGTGGTGATTTAGGAAAAGTAATCACATGGGAATTAAATGCTAATTAGATGCTCCGGAAATACCTGAACCCCGAATTTGATACTCCCCGGTTTCGAATTTTTCCGATTTTTCCAGTTGTCTGTGGCGCTGCCAGCGACGCTGCGCGCACGAACGGACAGGCGAGTGGTGATTTAGGAAAAGTAATCACATGGGAATTAAATGCTAATTAGATGCTCCGGAAATACCTGAACCCCGAATTTGATACTCCCCGGTTTCGAGTTTTTCCGATTTGTCCAGTTGTCTGTGGCGCTGCCAGCGACGCTGCGCGCACGAACGGACAGGCGAGTGGTGATTTAGGAAAAGTAATCACATGGGAATTAAATGCTAATTAGATGCTCCGGAAATACCTGAACCCCGAATTTGATACTCCCCGGTTTCGAATTTTTCCGATTTTTCCAGTTGTCTGTGGCGCTGCCAGCGACGCTGCGCGCACGAACGGACAGGCGAGTGGTGATTTAGGAAAAGTAATCACATGGGAATTAAATGCTAATTAGATGCTCCGGAAATACCTGAACCTCGAATTTGATACTCCCCGGTTTCGAATTTTTCCGATTTTTCCAGTTGTCTGTGGCGCTGCCAGCAACGCTGCGCGCACGAACGGACAGGCGAGTGGTGAATTAGGAAAAGTAATCACGCGGGAATTAAATGCTAATTAGATGCTCCGGAAATACCTGAACCCCGAATTTGATACTCCCCGGTTTCGAGTTTTTCCGATTTTTACAATTGTCTGTAGCGCTGCCAGCGACGCTGGGCGCAGCGACGCTGGGCGCACGAACGAACAGGCGAGTGGTGATTATAAGAAAGTAATCACGCGGGAATTAAATGCTAATTAGATGCTCCGGAAATACCTGAACCCCGAATTTGATACTCCCCGGTTTCGAGTTTTTCCGATTTGTCCAGTTGTCTGTGGCGCTGCCAGCGACGCTGCGCGCACGAACGGACAGGCGAGTGGTGATTTAGGAAAAGTAATCACATGGGAATTAAATGCTAATTAGATGCTCCGGAAATACCTGAACCCCGAATTTGATACTCCCCGGTTTCGAATTTTTCCGATTTTTCCAGTTGTCTGTGGCGCTGCCAGCAACGCTGCACGCACGAACGGACAGGCGAGTGGTGATTATAAGAAAGTAATCACGCGGGAATTAAATGCTAATCAGATGCTCCGGAAATACCTGAACCCCGAATTTGATACTCCCCGGTTTCGAGTTTTTCCGATTTTTCCAGTTGTCTGTGGCGCTGCCAGCGACGCTGCGCGCACGAACGGACAGGCGAGTGGTGATTTAGGAAAAGTAATCACATGGGAATTAAATGCTAATTAGATGCTCCGGAAATACCTGAACCCCGAATTTGATACTCCCCGGTTTCGAATTTTTCCGATTTTTCCAGTTGTCTGTGGCGCTGCCAGCAACGCTGCGCGCACGAACGGACAGGCGAGTGGTGAATTAGGAAAAGTAATCACGCGGGAATTAAATGCTAATTAGATGCTCCGGAAATACCTGAACCCCGAATTTGATACTCCCCGGTTTCGAGTTTTTCCGATTTGTCCAGTTGTCTGTGGCGCTGCCAGCGCTGCGCGCACGAACGGACAGGCGAGTGGTGATTTAGGAAAAGTAATCACATGGGAATTAAATGCTAATTAGATGCTCCGGAAATACCTGAACCCCGAATTTGATACTCCCCGGTTTCGAATTTTTCCGATTTTTCCAGTTGTCTGTGGCGCTGCCAGCGACGCTGCGCGCACGAACGGACAGGCGAGTGGTGATTTAGGAAAAGTAATCACATGGGAATTAAATGCTAATTAGATGCTCCGGAAATACCTGAACCCCGAATTTGATACTCCCCGGTTTCGAATTTTTCCGATTTTTCCAGTTGTCTGTGGCGCTGCCAGCGACGCTGCGCGCACGAACGGACAGGCGAGTGGTGATTTAGGAAAAGTAATCACATGGGAATTAATAAATGCTAATTAGATGCTCCGGAAATACCTGAACCTCGAATTTGATACTCCCCGGTTTCGAATTTTTCCGATTTTTCCAGTTGTCTGTGGCGCTGCCAGCAACGCTGCGCGCACGAACGGACAGGCGAGTGGTGAATTAGGAAAAGTAATCACGCGGGAATTAAATGCTAATTAGATGCTCCGGAAATACCTGAACCCCGAATTTGATACTCCCCGGTTTCGAGTTTTTCCGATTTTTACAATTGTCTGTAGCGCTGCCAGCGACGCTGGGCGCACGAACGAACAGGCGAGTGGTGATTATAAGAAAGTAATCACGCGGGAATTAAATGCTAATTAGATGCTCCGGAAATACCTGAACCCCGAATTTGATACTCCCCGGTTTCGAGTTTTTCCGATTTGTCCAGTTGTCTGTGGCGCTGCCAGCGACGCTGCGCGCACGAACGGACAGGCGAGTGGTGATTTAGGAAAAGTAATCACATGGGAATGAAATGCTAATTAGATGCTCCGGAAATACCTGAACCCCGAATTTGATACTCCCCGGTTTCGAATTTTTCCGATTTTTCCAGTTGTCTGTGGCGCTGCCAGCAACGCTGCGCGCACGAACGGACAGGCGAGTGGTGATTTAGGAAAAGTAATCACGCGGGAATTAAATGCTAATTAGATGCTCCGGAAATACCTGAACCCCGAATTTGATACTCCCCGGTTTCGAGTTTTTCCGATTTTTCCAGTTGTCTGTGGCGCTGCCAGCAACGCTGCGCGCACGAACGGACAGGCGAGTGGTGATTTAGGAAAAGTAATCACATGGGAATTAAATGCTAATTAGATGCTCCGGAAATACCTGAACCCCGAATTTGATACTCCCCGGTTTCGAATTTTTCCGATTTTTCCAGTTGTCTGTGGCGCTGCCAGCAACGCTGCGCGCACGAACGGACAGGCGAGTGGTGATTATAAGAAAGTAATCACGCGGGAATTAAATGCTAATTAGATGCTCCGGAAATACCTGAACCCCGAATTTGATACTCCCCGGTTTCGAGTTTTTCCGATTTTTCCAGTTGTCTGTGGCGCTGCCAGCAACGCTGCGCGCACGAACGGACAGGCGAGTGGTGAATTAGGAAAAGTAATCACGCGGGAATTAAATGCTAATTAGATGCTCCGGAAATACCTGAACCCCGAATTTGATACTCCCCGGTTTCGAGTTTTTCCGATTTGTCCAGTTGTCTGTGGCGCTGCCAGCGACGCTGCGCGCACGAACGAACAGGCGAGTGGTAATCATAAGAAAGTAATCACACGGGAATTAAATGCTAATCAGATGCTCCGGAAATACCTGAACCCCGAATTTGATACTCCCCGGTTTCGAGTTTTTCCGATTTTTCCAGTTATCTGTGGCGCTGCCAGCAACGCTGCGCGCACGAACGGACAGGCGAGTGGTGATTTAGGAAAAGCAATCACATGGGAATTAAATGCTAATTAGATGCTCCGGAAATACCTCAACCCCGAATTTGATACTCCCCGGCTCCGAGTTTTTTCGATATTTCCAGTTGTGTGTGGCTCTGCCAGCAACACTGCACGCACGAACGGACAGGCGAGTGGTGATTATGGGAAAGTCATCTCACGGAATTTCAGTTTAGTGCTCGAATTGTCAAGAAAAAAACGTGTTACTCATAAGTTTGGGTGGAGTAAGTAATATAATACTATAAAGTATAACTTTATATACATCATAGGTATCTATTATCTATAGATATACAATTGCATGGGATTTCGCTGGTTGATCATGTTGTAGCCACTGGTTTTGTTCGGCCATGCGATTTTCGTGATACAGGACACAGATTTATGGAATCTAAGGTTATTGTGAGCGATAGGTTATGATACATGAAAAGATTGTTATGGGCTCCCGGTGTCACACGAATCCTTCCGCCAGCCAACCTGATGAACGAATTCATGCCGCTACCGCCAAGGATGTCTCTGAGACTCGTGTTTTGGCCACTACTCGACCTCCTGGCTCGGTGACCGAGGCTGTAAAGCCTCCAGACCCGTTTCACATACTGTTTCAGTTGCCACATCGTCGTCAGGTATTTCCTAGACGAGACGTCTCCTAACTCTGAGGGCCATCCGTGATCATGACTGAAAGACGTCCAGCACGACTGGCGGAGGCAACTTACGTTGCGAATCTACCTCCCGTCTTCCGCCAGAGTCCGGCTTAGGGAAAGTCACGTGGATTCGCTCCGGACTTCATGTAAAGATGAAGATATGGCATGAAATAAGCAAAGTTGTAAGACAGTGATTTTGTACTTTTCATGCCATTTCTTCATTTTTGTCTGAATTGCAAAAGATTTTGTATGTTCTCTGGTTCGAAATGCATTAGAGCGTAGGCAGCAGCAGATCGGTATGGCCCTAGCGAGCTACAACGCGAGAGGAGCTAAGATCGTGACGTCAGAGGAACCGATGATCGCCGAACCTACAGATTTGCATAAGAGGGGTGATCGTTGACCTATCACCGTTAAGTGGCTGTTCCGAACTTTGACTTCGTACGGCCGAGCCATGAGTGTCACGGATTATCTATAAATCGAGGAGAACAACAAGCCTCGGTCTCTTCTACGCTTCGCTGTGCTCCCGAAAAGACGTCTCCAGCTACGCTACGAACACTTATAGATATTTCCTCGTCCTGCTCTCCTCATCCTTCTATCGTTTTTGTATATCCATATTCTCTTCCATATCTTCTATCGCACACTTGCCTACCACTACTTCCTTCTGTTCTCTTTCTTGAAGTGATTTCGATCAATTTTGTACGTTCAACCTTCGAGTCAGTGTCCCTTCATTTCTCCATTCAAGGTAAGCCTCGACCCCGCCTATTTATGTGAAGTTACGAGGTCTTTCTATCGTTCTTTCAGTCTTCTAGTCTGTCGATCTATCGCTCAGCCTTTGTTTAACATCTCTCGTATGGCTCTTCTATTGTTCTACCGTCTGTCGACGAATTTCCTGTTTGTATTTCTCCTTCTCGTTGGTTGCTGCGGTTTTGCCACCACGACTCCGTGCGATTCCTTTACGCTACGTTTCGGTTCTTTATTGATATATCTACATTACGCTATACGTTTATGAGCTACCTTCATCGAACGACCTCTCGACTGAAACCATTTTCATGATATCTCTTTGGTATTTCTTAGTATATTTCGCATGATATTTCTGTAACTACGGTGACCGTTCATTTCTAAGTTCCGATTTACCTTTTTTTCATTATTTGCATGATAATTTTTTATTTACGCATGCCATCGCATGCGCTCGAGGATTGAGTTTTCCTGAGGTATATTTCCTTGCGTAGAAGCAGCCGCGGATCTAGTTTTAGTAATACTTATTGTTCTTTCGGATCTCTGATCCTTTCACCTATCGTCGATTCTCCGCTACGTTCTATGTATGTATATTTTTGATAGCTTCCGTTAGCGATGATTGTGGTGATTATTTTTAGTACCCCGCGTTATTTTTAGTACGTTAATTTCAAGTAATCCTTCTCTGCATCTTTCATCGATTTCAAGGTTCCGTTCCGCCTATCGTACAGATCTCGCACCTACATCTTCCTTCCGTAATTAACGTATGACATTTTGCTACCAAGTACGACGCCGCTTTGTGACGCCTACATTCAAGTCTGTACCTTTTATTATATCGAGCCTGCGTTCGGGTGTGACACCAACTCAAGTACAACACCCTCGTGTGTGGTCAAGGTAAACGAGAGCGGGGCCAGAAGTTACAGGGGTAAGTTGTTACAACGCTTATTATTTCCTAACTATAGAAGATGGCACCAAGATTTGGACGAGAACAACTAGGACAGAGTCTTATCTGGTCGTTTTTGTCTGAACCTTGCAGCCAGCTTTCATAGTTAAGAAATCATAACAACTCACCTCTGTAACTTTCAGCCCCGTTCTCCTCCACAACAGTCGGCCCTCCATAATAACAGTAGTCTATAAGCACGTCTGCCCTAGCTCTAGTGAGAGAGTTAAGGGGAAATGAGAGCTGATTTTCAATCATCAGCGCCACCTATCGGAAGATGGCGCAACCACCCGGGCGCCATCTATCGGGAGATAGAGTGGTTACTGTAACCACTCTATCTCCCCCCTCCGTCGGTATTGCAGTTTTTTCCAGTCGATATTGCAGTTTTCTGTTGAAGTCGGTAATATTTTCGTCCTCTTTTTCTAAAATCGTATGTTTTCACACACCGATTCGAGGATTAGACTTGCAACATTCATAATAATATAGATTATCATGCAGTAGTTTTTCTACTGGAGTTCGAGTATTTCTACTCTTTTTCGCTGTATCTCAACAGCTCGTGCAACACCAAAACTGATAATTGCTTTGCATTTATAATCAATGTCAATTACTTGAACCAATTAAAAATAATCGTTACATTTTCAGATTTGGTACAACTAGAATATCTCTATTCTTTATTGCTGTATTCCAACAGCTTAGGCTGCACCAAAACTTAGAATTTTCCGATATTTACAATAAATTGCGATCACTTGAACCAATTATAAAAAGTCGTCACCTTTTTTCGATCAAGTTAGAAAACTTGAAAGAGTTCTGCGATTTACCACAGGAATTGCGAGTATCTCTACTCTCAGTCACTGTTTTTTTTTTACAGCTGGTGCGATACCAAAATGGATAATTGCCTTACATTTATAATAAATTTCAATCACTTGAACCAATTATAAAAAGGAGTCACATTTTTTCAATCAAGTTGGCGAACTTGAAAGAGTTCTGTGTTCTACCACAGGATTCGCGAGTATCTCTACTCTCTGTCGCTGTATCTCTACAGCTTGTGCAATACCAAAATTGATAATTGCCTTACATTTATAATAAATTTCAATCACTTGAACCAATTATAAAAAGGAGTCACATTTTTTCAATCAAGTTGGCGAACTTGAAAGAGTTCTGTGTTCTACCACAGGATTCGCGAGTATCTCTACTCTCTGTCGCTGTATCTCTACAGCTTGTGCAATACCAAAATTGATAATTGCCTTACATTTATAATAAATTTCAATCACTTGAACCAATTATAGAAAGGAGTCACATTTTTTCAATCAAGTTGGCGAACTTGAAAGAGTTCTGTGTTCTACCACAGGATTCGCGAGTATCTCTACTCTCTGTCGCTGTATCTCTACAGCTTGTGCAATACCAAAATTTATAATTGCCTTACATTTATAATAAATTTCAATCACTTGAACCAATTATAAAAAGGAGTCACATTTTTTCAATCAAGTTGGCGAACTTGAAAGAGTTCTGTGTTCTACCACAGGATTCGCGAGTATCTCTACTCTCTGTCGCTGTATCTCTACAGCTTGTGCAATACCAAAATTGATAATTGCCTTACATTTATAATAAATTTCAATCACTTGAACCAATTATAAAAAGGAGTCACATTTTTTCAATCAAGTTGGCGAACTTGAAAGAGTTCTGTGTTCTACCACAGGATTCGCGAGTATCTCTACTCTCTGTCGCTGTATCTCTACAGCTTGTGCAATACCAAAATTGATAATTGCCTTACATTTATAATAAATTTCAATCACTTGAACCAATTATAGAAAGGAGTCACATTTTTTCAATCAAGTTGGCGAACTTGAAAGAGTTCTGTGTTCTACCACAGGATTCGCGAGTATCTCTACTCTCTGTCGCTGTATCTCTACAGCTTGTGCAATACCAAAATTTATAATTGCCTTACATTTATAATAAATTTCAATCACTTGAACCAATTATAAAAGGAGTCACATTTTTTCAATCAAGTTGGCGAACTTGAAAGAGTTCTGTGTTCTACCACAGGATTCGCGAGTATCTCTACTCTCTGTCGCTGTATCTCTACAGCTTGTGCAATACCAAAATTTATAATTGCCTTACATTTATAATAAATTTCAATCACTTGAACCAATTATAAAGGAGTCACATTTTTTCAATCAAGTTGGCGAACTTGAAAGAGTTCTGTGTTCTACCACAGGATTCGCGAGTATCTCTACTCTCTGTCGCTGTATCTCTACAGCTTGTGCAATACCAAAATTTATAATTGCCTTACATTTATAATAAATTTCAATCACTTGAACCAATTATAAAAAGGAGTCACATTTTTTCAATCAAGTTGGCGAACTTGAAAGAGTTCTGTGTTCTACCACAGGATTCGCGAGTATCTCTACTCTCTGTCGCTGTATCTCTACAGCTTGTGCAATACCAAAATTGATAATTGCCTTACATTTATAATAAATTTCAATCACTTGAACCAATTATAAAAAGGAGTCACATTTTTTCAATCAAGTTGGCGAACTTGAAAGAGTTCTGTGTTCTACCACAGGATTCGCGAGTATCTCTACTCTCTGTCGCTGTATCTCTACAGCTTGTGCAATACCAAAATTTATAATTGCCTTACATTTATAATAAATTTCAATCACTTGAACCAATTATAAAAAGGAGTCACATTTTTTCAATCAAGTTGGCGAACTTGAAAGAGTTCTGTGTTCTACCACAGGATTCGCGAGTATCTCTACTCTCTGTCGCTGTATCTCTACAGCTTGTGCAATACCAAAATTGATAATTGCCTTACATTTATAATAAATTTCAATCACTTGAACCAATTATAAAAAGGAGTCACATTTTTTCAATCAAGTTGGCGAACTTGAAAGAGTTCTGTGTTCTACCACAGGATTCGCGAGTATCTCTACTCTCTGTCGCTGTATCTCTACAGCTTGTGCAATACCAAAATTGATAATTGCCTTACATTTATAATAAATTTCAATCACTTGAACCAATTATAAAAAGGAGTCACATTTTTTCAATCAAGTTGGCGAACTTGAAAGAGTTCTGTGTTCTACCACAGGATTCGCGAGTATCTCTACTCTCTGTCGCTGTATCTCTACAGCTTGTGCAATACCAAAATTGATAATTGCCTTACATTTATAATAAATTTCAATCACTTGAACCAATTATAAAAAGGAGTCACATTTTTTCAATCAAGTTGGCGAACTTGAAAGAGTTCTGTGTTCTACCACAGGATTCGCGAGTATCTCTACTCTCTGTCGCTGTATCTCTACAGCTTGTGCAATACCAAAATTGATAATTGCCTTACATTTATAATAAATTTCAATCACTTGAACCAATTATAAAAAGGAGTCACATTTTTTCAATCAAGTTGGCGAACTTGAAAGAGTTCTGTGTTCTACCACAGGATTCGCGAGTATCTCTACTCTCTGTCGCTGTATCTCTACAGCTTGTGCAATACCAAAATTGATAATTGCCTTACATTTATAATAAATTTCAATCACTTGAACCAATTATAAAAGAGTCACATTTTTTCAATCAAGTTGGCGAACTTGAAAGAGTTCTGTGTTCTACCACAGGATTCGCGAGTATCTCTACTCTCTGTCGCTGTATCTCTACAGCTTGTGCAATACCAAAATTTATAATTGCCTTACATTTATAATAAATTTCAATCACTTGAACCAATTATAAAGAGTCTTTACATTTTTTCAATCAAGTTAGAGAACTTGAAAGAGCTCTGTGTTTTACCACCGGATTCGCGAGTATCTCTACTCTCGGTCACTGTTTTTTTTTTTTACAGCTGATGCAATACCAGAATTGATAATTGCCTTACATTTATAACAAGTTTCAAGTACTCCAGCCACATTTAAATATTCGCAGTATTTCTACTACGTATGCAGTATCGAGTCTGCGATAGACATTTAGTATTTCTACTATATGTTCACGATTTCTCAAATTCAAAGACATCCATAGCTTTCTGTAAAGTTACAGGACATAGCACGATGTCATTCATAATATTCATACAGCTAGGGTTCGTTTTTCTTCAACCACTATGTACAGCAGTCAAAAACAGCCCCCACTACTCGTACGATATATTTTTATGGATATTCATCAGATTTTCGCGGTAAAGCTAGAGGATATGCTAAGATTGCGACTGTGATGGAACAGTCAGTTTCGATTGTCAAGTTATTATTTCAACATTCAGCCACAAAAATGTCGAATTTTCAAAATTTGTATAAAATTCCATCACTTTCCCCTGACTTTTGCAGACTCTGGCAAATTCTCTGACTTTTACCGGTTTTTTCAGTTTTGAAGGTCTGTAACAACCGTGTTACAACCCACTTTATGTAAGTTGATCAATAAAAGGAAAGAAAAACGATACAGTCCCTTTCGTGAATCCATTAGTTCTTCACTTTTGTGTAATAATAACTTATATACAAAACCTCATGAGAATTCCAAGTTGTAATCCAACAGAACGTTGGTGGAAATTTTAGTATTTCAATACTAAAATTGATCGAAAATAAGCATGTCTTGTTCCATTCAAACGTTCGATTGCCAGACCATTTTTCTCATTAATTTTCTCGTGCGATTCGTCATCACGAATTGCATCATCAAAATCTTATCTCTCAATTTCGCGGAATATCAAAGAAATAATTTTTCATTATTGGATCATCAATCAAACGGTGATACAGGTATGCAAACTGCACTTATCAAATGTATTCTTGGGGACTAACTCAAGGAATTCTCATGGAATTAAGTCTAACTTTCCTACTGAACCTTAAAAGTCCCTGAAGTCTCTAAGTTTTCGTATAAGTAACTTAATTCTCTAATCATCGCTGTTTTGGGTGCTTTCGAGACCACCGATGATTGCCAGGGTAGCAACTCTCGCTGCGCTCTGCATCTTACGCATTCCTTTCAAAACCTCCCGTGCCTCTCGAAACACGTATCAGGGCATCGGCATGAAACTTTGGCACAGTAGAAGCCGATGGATATGCTGCGGCATGGCAAGCAAAGTCGTCGTATGCGGAGTCAAGGTTGTACTCGTGCCGTGACATCTGTAAAGTGAAATCAAGTTACAAAGAAATTCCAATATATTATATTTCTTGTATACGAGAGCCAGTATCTGAGACATCATCCTAGAAATATCAAAGAATTTACTATTGTTCCATTGGAAAAACTAACTGGACAACGTTAAATTGAGAGGTGCGTCCATTAAGTCAACTCGGATATCGAAAAAGAGTAATAGTTTTCTTCGTTCGATGCTTTGATTTCCCTACCATGAATACCTTTGTTCATTTGGACAACATTTCAACACATACACTTGGCAATCCTATGGGACAAACGATTTCTACAATGGTTGTCGACATTCTTAGGTAGAATTTGAAACAGCCAATGGACTCACTTTCTTCTACAGATATATACCGTTAGTAAACGAGGAAAGGCAACAGTCAGAAACCAACAGGGGCGCACGCTTATATATCTACTCGCGCTGCCAAACGCACCCGACAGACGGACGACTGAAGCGTGCGCCTGTGCTGGTTTCGGACTGTTTCCTTTCCTCGTTTACTCACGGTATGTCGACGATACATACAACTTGTTATACATTAACTTCTGTACTGACACACGATTTCGATAATACATCCATTGAAGAGGACATTGTAGTACCATGGAAAGAGAAAACGAAGCTTTGGCCCCCCTTTTTTGTAACCTGACTGGACTCAATCGAAACAACTTTCAATTTACAACTATCGCTGGACGGGGGTACACCTCTGTATAGGTAAAAATTCTTATGAAAAATATTTTTTTTCTGGCAAATTGGAAAGAACGATTTTGTATCGCAAGAATAGCCCAAGATACTGAAAACATTTGATCTTTTTCAAACTTTTTACTGAGTTATTTTTTTTTTTTTTTTTCAATATTTCCACCAAATATTGAATTCAACCGGTCGGTTACGAGGATTAACGATTTGATCAAATATTCACTGTGACAAGAATAAAATGTGTACATCTCAAAAACCATTAATCACTCACTGAAACGACCAATTTTCAACACATCTCATTTTTCGCACAGTGAATATTTGATCGAATTATTACTCCTTATAACCGACCAGTTGAATTCAATTTTTTTTTTTCATTCTTTCAGTCCAAAAATGGTAATGTTACATCTTTGGGTGGATAAAAGTCGCGGTTTTAAAGGGAAGTTTTTTAAATGTAAAGAGTATCTGTGTTGAGAACATAGGTCTTACCGACTCTAGCTTTGGCTAGAGATAATCTTTCTCGTATTATGAACACCGCTCTCACTCAAGGACTGTCACGGCTGCAAAGTCTGCATCCACTAGTGGGGAACATTTCACGTAAGATTGACCGTCAAACACCTCATCATTCGTGTTCGGTGAAGCGGATTCATGTGATCTGCGGAATATGAAAACAAATTATTGCCTGCACAGGGATGAACTTGCCTGACCTAGCACCTAGACTGCTTTGGCTCTGAATTCATGATTACCTGCTCAATCATATAAAAAGATGTGTCAAGAATGAGAATCGACAAACCTTGGTCAACGTCGATCACTCTCCACGTCTAAACCATGAATACCAACCACATCGTATTTCACCTGACAGCTGGCCACCCTGACGACCGGCTCCAACTCTACCTTTGATTCTGTTGCTTCCTTCCTGGCGAATCCGTTCGTTTTTCGATCAACTGCGATTCTCCATGTGCCCCGGAATCTAGATCAGCAGCACCCTGTTGTAGGTCGCAAGGTCCAGAAGAACCAAGTTGATCTTCTGTTGTTCCAGCGCCCTGAGCGCAGACAAGCGTGCTTATTCTTGTGGTCCGTTTGGCAGTTTTCCAGTGCGTGAGCCAGTAGCGCAGTCACCTCCGCCTGAAAGACCGTGCAGAGCTTATCCAGGAGCACATATATCTCTCCCTGCAGAAATCGCTGAGGCAAATCCTGGTGCGGTTCCCTCGTGTGTTTCAGAGCCGTTGGTATGCCAAACTAATTCCTGTCCCTCAAGGAGTTTTCGCAGACGTACCCAGTCAGTCCGTCCAGAGAAAATCACGTTCTAGGCGCACTCAAAGCAGTAGTCAGCCTGCCGATGGTCCTGCGTCATCTGGTAATTTGGACTTGTTGTCGGGGCTGCCGAGTCTGCAGTGTTTCAAGCTCGGTCGTTTGCCAACACATTACAGCCCTGTACATTATTCTCAGGTGAAGGCCCGACGTTGTATTGCACGTGCAATGTGTAACCCACAGAAGGGCACAGACCTTGCCGCTGACACTTTCTAGCTAGGGCCCCCAGTTCAGTTCAGCATCCAGGATGACCCCCCAAGTGCTTTGCTCTGTCTACTGGTTTCAGCTCCGTGCCCTGACGCTTGGCTTTTCCCATCCCTTCAGCTTACGCTTTCTTGTAAAGCATACCATCTCTGTTTTGTCCGGATGCTCTGCTGGCATCTCTGGCTCACACTGGCCACATCATTCGCATAGCCCTGCGTGTATATCCCAGTTAATCTAAGATTTCCAGAGAATCCCAGGATATTGCAGGTGATTTTTTCAACGATTACAGGTGTATCGAGATACGATTTATCTCTCGTAGACCACTCTTGTCGAAGGTTTTTCTCAGTCAGTTTCTTAGACACACGAGTTTAATCGAAATGTACTTGACAATTTTTTTTTTCTATTGCAATACAATAATGGTTTCAAATTTGCAAGATCCAATAAATTGATCACTCTTCGAAACATTCCTTGAGTGAACTTGAAATTCCCTGGGAATTTCAAGACACTCCAGGAAATAAAAAATCCTTGAGATTTCCAGGACTTCCAGATTTCTCAAGGAGATAGACACCCTGGTCAAGTCTTCTTTCGGGGTTGTCAATGACCAGACGCTACAGTAACGACGTGAGTACGCCTCACTGTGAGCAAACCACGGTCCACCACTACTTTCAGGGATTCCTCCCTGCGGGACACGCCGGTAGGCGACTGGGGAGCACGTTGCTGTATCACTTTTACCGTGGTGCAGTAGAATGCCCCTTCGATGCCTGAGTGTACACAAACTCAGACGAAATTTTATGGAATTACGTCATCAAGTTATGTATGCAAATAATTTCATACAATCTTATCAGGTCAAACTCGAGGCATAATTTTATCTGATCGTATCAAACCTTTTTTTACTGAAAACATAACAATTAATTGCCATGTTACAAGATTGATACGAATTCACTCGCTGAAACGACCCGAGGTCTCTTCGATTTTTCAACCACCGGTCAGGCGATGAAGAAAATCAAGATTGAGCATTTTTTCAATTCCTGAACATTGAGTGTGTGATAATCAAAAAGGGACTTGGGTGTTCAAAGTAATAAGTGATTCATGTACATATAATCAATACATGAAATATTATTCTTCAAATGAGTGAAAATTCTTTACTCTCTGTTTGTCATGAAAAGTTAGAAAACTGACCACAGCAATTGAGAAATCATGTAATGTGTGTTGAAATTTAGGGATTCATCACGCATTGATCTGGTATACTCCAGATTGCTGTGTTGCAAAGTTTTCATCATATTCATGCCATCAAGTTACAGGACCTGATACATCCGTCCGTTACTTTTTATACTGTTATAATTGATAAAATAACATCCGTAGTATTTTCTACTACTGCGTTCGACAGTATTTCTACTATCTGTACAATACACAGGAATTACTGTGAGTGCGTAGTATTGCTACTACTACAGCAGTATTATTTCTAATACTTTTACTGTGTATCGCAGTATCGCTACTGCTCGCGCGAGCATTTAAGCTGCCTTTACTATATACATAGTTCGAAATTCAAACATTTTCTACTTGTCGCAGAAAGTCCGGAAAAATATCTCAATAATTGATAAAATAACATTCGTAGTATTTTCTACGGGTGCGTTCGACAGTATTTCTACTGTCTGTACAATACACAGGAATCACTGTGAGTGCGCAGTATTGCTACTACTACAGCAGTATTATTTCTAATACTTTTACTGTGTATCGCAGTATCAAGTTACAGGACTTGATACGTCCGTTACTTGTTATACTGATATAATTGATAAAATAACATCCGTAGTATTTTCTACCACTGCGTTCGACAGTATTTCTACTGTCTGTACAATACACCGGTATCACTGTGAGTGCGTAGTATTGCTACTACTACAGCAGTATTATTTCTAATACTTTTACTGTGTATCGCAGTATCGCTACTGCTCGCGCGAGCATTTAAGCTGCCTTTACTATATACATAGTTCGAAATTCAAACATTTTCTACTTGTCGCAGAAAGTCCGGAAAAATATCTCAATAATTGATAAAATAACATTCGTAGTATTTTCTACGGGTGCGTTCGACAGTATTTCTACTGTCTGTACAATACACAGGAATCACTGTGAGTGCGCAGTATTGCTACTACTACAGCAGTATTATTTCTAATACTTTTACTGTGTATCGCAGTATCAAGTTACAGGACTTGATACGTCCGTTACTTGTTATACTGATATAATTGATAAAATAACATCCGTAGTATTTTCTACCACTGCGTTCGACAGTATTTCTACTGTCTGTACAATACACCGGTATCAATGTGAGTGCGTAGTATTGCTACTACTACAGCAGTATTATTTCTAATACTTTTACTGTGTATCGCAGTATCGCTACTGCTTGCGCGAGCATTCAAGCTGCCTTTACTATAAACATAGTTCGAAATTCAAACACTTTCTTTCACATATTTGAATTTATCGGACGAGGCGAACCAAATTAATTAATTATTGGTACCCACCAAGGAGAGATTCTTCCTCTATTCGAGCGTGCAAAACCTTGGTGGGACCGAAAAAAACCTATAGAAAAATCAAATTTTTATTTTTAATTCTTCGAGTAAAACGAGTTTACTTTTAGAGTACAAAACCAAGGTTTTGCACGCTCGAATAGAGGAAGAATCTCTCCTTGGTGGGTACCAATAATTAATTAATTTGGTTCGCCTCGTCCGATAAATTCAAATATGTGAATGTATAAGATAGCGAACGATAGAGTCACCAAAACAAATCACCAAAACACTTTCTACTTGTCGCAGAAAGTCCAGAAAAACATCTCAGTATTCATATTTCTGCCTTGAACTTACAGGACTTGATACGACTGTAGCTAATTGAATAGTTTTTCAACCACTGTTTTTCGCAGTATCTCAACTGCACAATGACGTAATATTTCTATTTCGTTTAGAATTTTATTACCACTTACGGGTATTAATAATATATCTACTATCAAGTTGCCAAACACGACACAACCGTTACTTATACAGGGTTTCTACTAAGGATTAGAATCTTCAATTCATTAGGAATTTTAGGTTTTTCCACGTATTTTTCAATATTTACATGTGTATGGTTTCTTATTCGTGGAACACTTTCCATTCTACGTTTGCGTACAACACACACACTGTAATGTTAAGAAAATACTTTTACCCCGTGAAACTGAAACTGCATGAATTCTCATCGACTTGACTGGACAAGTTTTCTCAAATGAATCTACGAATCAAATCTACCGAGCAACTACTACTACGAATCTAGTCCTACTTCCGATCCCTTCTGTCTTCTTCCGTCATGGCACGCTCCAGTTCTCTGTTCGCTATTTTTGGTACATCTGAGACTACGAATGGTCGTCAGAACTGCTTGTCTTCTCACGTGCTCCGTTTGGGACATCCGGTGCCTCTCGGAATACGTATTGAGGTATCATCAGTGTCGTCTGAGACTTACCACACGTCGAGAGTGTCATCTGTGAAGTGAAATCAATTCAGAAAGAAATTAGACAGTGTTATTAAATATACATGAAAGTAAGTACTTGAAATGTGTTTGTATAAAAATTCTGAACAAGTTATAACCCGACATTATGTCATCAAGAAGTGCATCGATTGAGTCGAGTAAGATGGTGGAATAATAAAAAAAATTCTTTCACTGTTTATAAATCGAAATAAATTGAAATTGTTTTAACGTTCTCAGCCCTTTGATCCGGTATCTTCTTCTGAAATTACCTTTTTTATTTGATTGGATTCATTATATAGTCAACTTCACCGTGGGCAACCAGTTTTTCCTGCGTTTACCGACATGGATAGGATTCGTGTTAAAAAAAAGTATCCTCTAATACTATTTGCAACAGATTCGTCAATGATGTAAAACGTAGTATAATAAGTTTCGCCTCACAAGCTACTTGTATCGGTCACCGTCTCTAATTCCAACAGTGGAAAGTTGCAATTCACTATGAAATACGCTAACGATTGTTGAATCAGTATTTTACTTCATAGTCGACATCGTCCAAAAATTACATGCACCTGCACCAAAAAGTTACATAGGCTCAGATAGAAAGCTATTTATGAGTTAGTTCTCTCATTGAATCTGCCTCTGGTATCCACTACACTTCTGATGTCAAAGTCGTGATAATTTAGTATTTCCATTACATTACATGTCCTCATAGTTTTCCGGTGTATTCACAGTCTCGACGAAGGGTGATACGCGACAATGGTTGTTTGTAGCGGAATGGCAATGGTTATGATTTTTATGTATTTCTAACAACTACCTGTATATCACTGGTTCTTTGTCTGATTGAATCCACTGATGAAATTTTGGAACAATTTCATTTTATTTCATACTTTTCAAAGGCGACGGCAAAGGCTCTGACTCAACTCGATCGGAACAACTCTCAACTCACGACTGTCGTCGGGATCAAAAGTATTTAGGTTAATGACTTGGTTCTTACCGAATCTGGTGTTGGCTGGATTTACAGTCATTCCGTCGCTGAGAACACAGTGCCAACTGAAGCAACGCAACGTCTACGAAGGTTGCATCCATCAGGACCATCGGAATATTTCTTGCGAGACGGATTATTCAATGCTCCTCACATCGTATTCGACAAAACTGTTTTTCGTCATCTGAAGGATATGGAAACGAATGAATACCTGCATAGGAATGGCCGGGTCGAGCCGAGCATGACGACTCTGCTTCGGCTTGACAATTTGAAAATTCTGACTACGCACTCGGAAATGAAAAACACCAAACTCAGGGAAGTCGTAATTTCCAATTCTTATCAGGAAATAGAGAACAGTGTGTTCGGGTGATAAAATCAGCTGAACTCGTATAAGGCGCTTCCTGTGTCCAAAATACCGTACCCATTTACCCCGTAGCCGAAATTTCGTCTCTACATTGACAATCAAAGTAGAAACAAATATTTTTAAGAACGATTAACTGCGTGTGGTTTTGCTTTCCTGAAATTGTTCGTAAAAAGTAGCGTCCCAAGACGCGCACACTCGAGCTAACCTCAAATTTGATGCACGACTCACTCGACACGATTTTACTCACTGACGGAGTGTAAAACCATCTACGATGAGCACAGGTCGTCTGGGACGGCTCATTCAACAATACAAACATAGATTATGATTAATATAGGTTGATTAACTTACCGAAGTCATAGAAACACACGTTGTAATTACCGTTATCATACCGCACACTCTACGTTCACAAACATGTTTCAACCGGCATGGGAGGCGGGAACGTACGTTAGACGCTACCAAAATGGACGCTACGAGACTTTGACCCGATGCGCGGGAAGAAGTGGGTGTATTCAAACAAGCAAATGAACACTGCTATAAACTAAAGTTTATTTCTATTCGTGATACGGATATTGCAAATTCGGATCCAATGTGAAATGGTTTATGTAAATATCGTGCATAAATTGACAGAAGATCTTGCGAATCGTTTCATGTATTTCAGTTTAGTTAGTAGTCATGTGATGAAGTAGTTTTCAAGATTAATCTTTTTTTCTTAATTCTTAAACTGCGAGTAGGAATCAAAGATATTCATATCGTATTGTGGGAGTGTGAGAGTGAAAAAACACCAGGCACCAGGAATGATTACGTGGCATAATTATGTTCTTTATTGTTAACACGAGTAGAGTATCATTATATATATATATATATATATATATATATTTTCAGGATTAGAGATAGGAGGATAAGATGTAGAACAGAGAACAGACGTAACTCGCGTAACTCAGAGATAAAAAAAAGAGTTACAATAGAATTTTCTGAGCTACGCCTGTTCTAATCTGCACCGCGAGTTACGTCTGTTCTCTGACAATGAGGACCCGTCGATATATACAGGGTGAATTCCTAACGATGACGAAAGCTCAATTCTGGCGTCCTGCCAATTTCATCGTTAAAAATTCACCTTGAATATATATATTATACATAACACGTATAATAATTATAATAATAATTAATATGGTTATAACAATAAGTAATAATAATTATGAGTATTAAGTATAAAAAGTGTAATACATTATAATAATTATACACTTTACTTTACGAATTATTAAACTTTTTAAACTTATTCCTGGTTGTACTCTGACTCATAATGCGTGTAAGAGGGTTCGGGTTGGACCTGCGAATAATATGACTGAGCCACCGTATGGCGCGGAGGAGGTGGTCGTACGTAGGTTGGTATAGGAGTAGGTGCTGCAGGACTCTGGTGGTAGTATGGAGCTGACGACATCAACTCCAGCCGTAGCCTTTTCATCATTCTCTTCTCCTGTTCTTCTTCATTTTCTTTTCGCTTCTGTTTTCCTCTGCTTCGTCCACGCGTTTTTCTAGTTTTTCATATTTCTGCACAGTAATAAAATTGCATCCATTATTCACGGAATCGATTTTCCATTGATTTTGTACATTCTCATCAAGTGATGTGAGTAAAAGAGTCAAAATAAATTGAGTGTATACTGGGTGACTGGGTGAAAAATAAATCGTCGAATACAGTGCGTGAAGAACAAGTTTTTCGCCAGGCAACCCGATTTTAGTGAGTAAGAAAAATGTGAAAGTTCATTTCTGATCAAAGCTTGGATCGATCAACCAATTAATTATTACCTAACTCTTTTGACGGCAGAAAACCTGCGAAAACATGTTTATTTCTCGACGCGCCATACGCTGTCGAAGCGGTTAGCAAAGCCAACTCATGAAGTATGCATTACTAGTGATCATTATTGTAGTATCTTTTTTAAATCAATATATATTCAAATTCAACGAATTGCTTCGCAAACACTTAGCATGCTGGAGACCTAGAATACCCTTTTGAATATAGGAGTGTACCCATACCTCTCGAAGCGCTCTGACCTCCTCCTTCAACATTTTGCTTGAGTTCTCAGCAAACTTCATCCTCTTGTTCAATCGCTGTGATGTCTCCGTGACCGGAGGTTGGCCTGCCTTCTGCTGAGGTTGTGCCACCTCAGCAGGAGGTTGGGCAACCTCAGCAGAAGGTTGGTTCGGTGGTTGCTCCAGGGGTTGCTCCAGAGGTTGCGTCGCCGGTTGCGGTGGTGGCTCTGGATGTAGTAGCGCAGGTAAACTCCTCATCGGACCTCGCGCCTTGCCCTTGCCAGCTATATGTAACACAAAAGTATTGTCTCGTACTGCCGGCCAATTGCAAAGTAAAGCTCAACACTATACGTGAGGGAATCTTGCTGAAGCTTTTCAAACTCTGATTATGTAATTTTATATCACTCCGTGCGTAAAGTGCGACTTTACGCACGCGAGCGTGCGTATAATCGGACTTCACCCACGTTTGTGATATAAAATTTGGTTCGATACATGTGCAAAAGTCGTTTTTCCACTCGTGAGATTGTCACCCTCGCTTTGCTCGGGCGACAAACCTCCCACTCGTGCGAAAACAAACCTTTTGCACTAGTATCGTAATATACTAATAAGTATTCACTCAGAGCAAACCGCCGAGGGAAAGGTAATTCGTTCGTATTATACATATATATACAAATATATGTATATGTATACAAACGACCTACAACTGTCCGTGATACGTTTATGAACTCGAGCATTAGTGTTATAATAAAAAAATTAAACACACGCCGATGAATCGCTCACCCTCAGTTTCCACAGACGTGGTACCGACACGTGCTCAAGTTCGACGCACGCTATCGCGTCTGTAGAAACCATACGTATCTTCCGGATGAATACCGTCATATCTCATAATGAGACTAATTCAGACACGTTGACGAAAATGAATGTTTCATGGCTAGGTAACCAATTGTGATAATCCTTGAATATGACCGATACTATACATGAATATTAAAAAGATCAATCGTTCATGACCGAACACGTGGCAAGGTGCCCATGAATTTTCACGGCCGCGGTATGTGACTGATTTTGTACAATTTATATTTTTAATAGTCGTGGAATTATCACTTACATTTAGATGCTACCGCAGACGAGCATGCCGCTCCTTTTGACATTTTCGTTTCTTTTTCTTCTCTGCAGCAGCACAGTAGCACACAGTCGACGTCGACTCGTCGAGCGCAGAGCGAGAACAGGAAGAAGGAAGTACCTTCTCCCGCGGTCCCCAACCCTTACGTTGCATTGGTCGAGACTACAAGAATCAAGCGATTGTTATCACTCGGACCGTAGTATATGCACTGAATGTTATACTTAAATAAAATACTGACTTTGAGAAGAGAAATTTTAGATGTAATCATTTGTTTGAAAGAATCTGTAATCAAAAGTTACATCAAAGGTATCGTGTCCCGCTGTGAAACGCGCATGCGCGAGAAATGACGAAAGTCCGTTAGAATTTCCAGAATAAACGTCGCGTTCTCAAACACATCAGATACGGAACTCCATAGGCCGTTTATCGATTCTTTGAGCTTTTTCAAATTCATATTTTTGTCGTTTCATACGTTACCAGGACTTCTGTATTGCCTCTTCTGCGTTTGTACAGTACAAGGGGCCTCTTGGCATATTACGTAATGTATGTACAAACGGAATTTTCCTGAGGATGAACAAGTATAGTTATTTTTCTCACACCTGGTCGCAAAATGCCTCTTTTCAGACCAGGTGTTGAGAAAAACATCCTGTGCATCATGGGCGCAAGGCTATTATGCGAGTCTGCTTTTACAGCAACTGGCCTTCGGCTCGTGCCGCAAATTTCATACTCGCAAAATGGCCTTTTGCACCCTTGATACACAAATAAATAAATACACATATTTGAGAGTGCATAGTTTTTCTCTACATTTTTTCATGTGCATAACGTGGAGTAGCTTGAAATAATTGGGTCGCGTTTTTTTCCTTTTGGTCAATAGTATAATGTGTAACAACGAGGCAAACTCGGTCTTTTCATGCCAAGCGTAACTTTGCAATACAAGTCGTAGACGAGCGTGTACGCGACACAAGCCTCTGCGCTACGCTCACGTACGGACGCTACGTTTACTCACACATTGCCCCCACGAATCAAATTTAGAACGGCGCTGTGTGAGTATATATGTCGATGTTACGGCTCCGTACTACGGCTGAGTTTGCGTCGCAGGCTTTAGCGGTTTCTCCAATGAGGTTAGGTTGAAGCGTTGAGCAGACGACAATGTGTCCATGTCTCTAGTGAGCTCGGGTACGGAGCTAATGCGCATGAGTGCGGAGGACGTATTCGGGTACTTTTACAGTCTAGGCTGTAAAAGTACCCGAATACGTACAGTCCCTCACCCCCCACCGCCGACTCACCACCGCTGTCGCTAGAATGGCGACTTTAGGTACCGTAAGGACTCAGTTACACAGAGCGCGTCGCGTGACGCGTCATGACAGTTGGCCAATCAACGTGCTGACCTTCTTCTAGATTCTTGGTAAGGCTGTTCTCCCATAGGTCATTGCATATGACGCGTGACGCGACGCGCTCTGTGTAACTGAGCCCTAAACAGGCAAGCGAAACCGCGTAAAACATACTTCCTATTATGACGAATGGTACTTGGAGATCCAAAACCGAGGTTTAATAATAAATCGTGGTAACCATGGTGATAACAATTTTACATCGTGTGTCTCACTCGCACTTTCTGTGAGAGAGACAAGCTGACGGTGTCTGGTTTTTCGCCTTGTTAGGAATATCCCTCAGCATGGGTGACGTCATATGACTGAGATTTTCGGTCCGTCAATTTTTCACGAAACGAAGTATGAATAAAAAATTACCCAATTATTTATACGTAGTCCAATAAAATGTGACTCGAAAAAAAACATGAATAATCCTCATCCATAGTTTATTTGACATGAGGCTGACTTCCGAAACTAGCTGGCAATGTTTTCAACTTCAAGCCGATATCTGTCTTTCTTGCACTGGTGGATCGGTGCCTAATGCTCTCACTCTTCTCCTGAATTTTGGCGGTCATCACAGCGAATTTATGAACTTCATGAATGTGGCGATAGCAAGCCAGTTGTATCTAGCCCGCGCGGTACGCTAGACGCGGAATAGATTCGGCTTTTTTTACAGGGTAGAACGAAAGTGAGTGTTTAGCAGAAGAAAAATGGGCGCGATAAAAAACAAGAGAACCGTACGATCGAGGAGAGAGGCTTTCGTCCAGAAGTAAGTACATATTTTTAACAAACAATTGTCGAGCAGTGGGGGAGCAAGATGCAGGGGTGCCGCGGTCTACAATTGCGGTTATGTTTTGTTCTTACAATAAAACCTCGATTATTTGCTGGAAGCGGGACCGAAGAAAACAATTAAATTAGGGATAGTAATCCGAATTTTTCATCTCTTATCGTAGTAAAATCCCGCGTGTACGCGTGGCGACAGTAAATACGGGAAATATTGTCGCCACGTGGACCGTTACATCATTCCGACAGGGGAATACGTAAACTCACACTACCCTGAAAAACAAAATAAATGACAAACAAGTTGTTCCGCCTTTTTCGACGATACAATTACTACGCACCCGGTAATCGAGGTCACACTGAAACACTTTTTCACGATTCTTGAGGGTACATGATTTTGTTTCTGGTTTCAGAAAGAGAAATTTATTTGATCACTGGACACTCGAAAATGAGTCAAAGATATTATGAAAGAATTAGAAAAGATATGTAGCTACTAATCCAAGAACGCGCACGAAATCCAACATATATTTATAAATGACAAAAATTCGAGAAATATGGTACATTTTTTCCAAATCTAATCAAATTATAATTTCTGATTTCACACATCGTTCATTTGTACACATGAGCAAGTCATGAACTTTCAATTTTATATTTTTTCTTTTCTGTATCATGGTTCGTTTCATTATGACTTACGATCACTAAAACGATTGCAATCGTTACAATGTAAGCGTGCACTATTTGGGAGCTACAACTCTGTTCCAGTCTAAACACTTTTACAGAAACGTTATCGCTTGTTTTGTCCAATTATTTTTCTGAATATGATGAATCATATACCAGCGATCCTCAAAAAGCTGAATGTTCATTAGGGTGTGCTGTTTTTTATTTTCATTTTTTTATTCCACCGGCCACCAATCCTAACTTTATTCCTTGGTCTAAAACGAACCCACAGCAAAGATGAGCTTTGTAGCTCAGGTCTAAGAGTCGCCTCAATCAACATTTTTATTTTTTATATTTATAAAATTGAAAAAAAAATACGTATCACGATCTGAGGGAATGAATAAATAATGTATTTGATGAATTTTTGTGTCGCAGCCATGAATAAAAAGGTAATTGCCTTTTAAATACAATTTATTATATAGGATTGCTAATTAAGCCATCTAGAAAAATAATTTGTGGCACTTGTGGAAATTATTTGCGACGATTTCTTGCAATTGGGCACAGGTTGAAGCATTTTCGAAGTATCAGAACAACATTGGGCACAAGTAGGTACGCCTCTATTAAATCACAGTTACAAGGAAGATAGAATGTTTTGATTTGTCATCCAGCTCAATTTTTTTGCAAAAAGCATGAAATAAAATATGTTTATACGTGCTTCGAGGTCTTCTTCAGCTGTGATTTTTGTCGGTCCGATATCTGTTTATAAATACCACGAAAAATATTGAAAACGTGAAAACGCCATAATTGACAGAAAAAAGGTCAAATAATGGGGGTAGGAGATTGAAACTTTGGTAAAATGTTGTTTTCTTGATAATAAATGTTTTGCCTAAATTGTTGTGTTAGAAAAAAAAAAACAATTCGCGAGCTTTTCAGGCTAAACCCGGTCTGAATAAGCCAAAGGCCCAATAAGTACGTTGTATGCAGAAAGTTGGTCAGCATGAAGCTCAGACTACACATTTAATCCATTCCAAAAAATATTATTGAAGCGCACAGCCGATTATCGATATGGTGCTTTAAATGAAAGAAATTATTGAGGCACCTCTTAGACTTGAGCTACAGTGCTCATCTTTGGTGTGGGTTTGTTTTAAACCAACTGCTACAGGTCTGACTGGTGGCCGGTGGAATAAAAAAATAAAAATAAAAAACAGGACACCCTAATGTTCATATATAGTAATTAAATTTCCCAACGTTCAAACGTTCGAAAATTCCAGTAGTTCAATACCGCGCTGGTCCGGCCGTAAGCCATTGGTCCGTAGGCTGAAAATAATATGTACTCCTCTTTCTCATAAGCCGGACTAGCGTGGTCTTACACTACTGAAATCGTCGCATATGACGCATCCCATGCCAACACATCAATGACTTTCTTTCACCACTGCTTATCTGGTTCATAACTTTTTATACGTCTGTCCTCGGTTCCAAAAACACTTTGTAATTTTTCGCGACTATTTTATTATCTTTGATTTTTAATAACCGTTAATTATTTACGAATCGTCGAAACTCCGAACGGATCAATACATTTGTTTTCAAGTTGGAAACGAACTATACAAATCAATCAATCAATTGATGAATCCCTGACTGAGGAGAGTCACCCAATTCGAGTGTTTTGTACGAACCTCAGGGCGACAGAAAAAATCGAAGGAAAGTATAACTCTCGAATTGAGTGACTCCTCAGTCAGAGATTTATCAATCGATTGATTGATTGGTATAGTCCGCCAAAAATTCAAAACTGTAAAGATACCAGTGATAGAGTCTCCCAAATAATTTTTTTTTACAATTTTTTCAAAGCTCGCCATTGCGATTATTTCAGGCCCAATTTCAAAGTGAAAACAATTTTCCTTATATTTTTTTCGTATTGAAAGAAAATGTATTTGATAAACATATTATATCTGATGCCATGCCATGCCTATGTGATTTATTGTGTGTTTTCAATATATTTGTTCGAATTCACACACTCAATTATATGATAAATGACATGATAATTTCGCTCATAACATTACATAGGATTTATCGCATCAACATTTTTAGTGGGATTATACTCCTTCACACGAAATCTTGTTTTATTAGACTACGTATAAACATCCACGTTTATGAATATAGTAGTTTCGTACTTTCGTAGAGTACACGATCACACGTTTTCGATGAGAATGACAAATCGAAAAAAAAAATTTTTTCACCACACCTGCACGGAAAGTATGACTTTCGGCCCGCTGCGTGAACGGGAAGTCGTGCTTTCCGATGCAGGGGGTGGTGAAAAACAGTGTTGGGCGAATTTGTAATGAATTAATTACAAATTACAAATTACAATTTGTAATTTGTAATTAAACCGAAATCCATTAAACATTACAATTGTAATTTGTAATTAAACCGAAATCCATTACCCATTACAATTGTAATTTGTAATTGAACCGAAATCCATTAACCATTACAATTGTAATTTGTAATTAAACCGAAATCCATTAACCATTACAATTGTAATTTGTAATTGAGCCGAAATCCATTAACCATTACAATTGTAATTTGTAATTGAACCGAAATCCATTAACCATTACAATTGTAATTTGTAATTAAACCGAAATCCATTACCCATTACAATTGTAATTTGTAATTTGTAATTAAAACAAAATCCATTGACCATTACAATTGTAATTTGTAATTGAATCGAAAAACATTACCCATTACAATTGTAATTTGTAATTAAACTCGAATCCATTAACCATTACAATTTTAATTTGTAATTAAAACGAAATCCATTAACCATTACAATTGTAATTTGTAATTCAATCGAAATACATTAACCATTACAATTGTAAATTGTAATTGAACCGAAATCCATTAACCATTACAATTGTAATTTGTAATTAAACCGAAATACATTACCCATTACAATTGTAATTTGTAATTAAACTCGAATCCATTAACCATTACAATCTTAATTTATAATTGAACCAAAATCCATTATCCATTACAATTTTAATTTGTAATTAAACCGAAATCCATTAACCATTACTATTTAAAAATGTAATTGAACCAAAATACATGAACTATTTCAATTTCAAATTGTAATTGAACCGAACCTAACCGAAGCATTACATTTAAAAATTGTAATGCTTCGGTTAGATTCGGTTTAATTACATTTTAAAATTGTAATGGTTCATGTATTTCGGTTCAATTACATTTTTGAACTGTAATGCTTCGGTTGGGTTCGGTTCAATTACATTTTAAAATTGTAATGGTTCATGTATTTTGGTTTAATTACATTTTAAAATTGTAATGGTTCGGGTATTTCGACTTAATTACATTTTCAGATTGTAATGGTTAATGGATTTCGGATTAATTACAAATTAAAATTGTAATGGTTAATGGATTTTGGTTCAATTACAAATTAAAATTGTAATGGTTAATGGATTCGAGTTTAATTACAAATTACAATTGTAATGGGTAATGTATTTCGGTCTAATTACAAATTACAATTGTAATGGTTAATGGATTTCGACTCAATTACAAATTACAATTGTAATGGTTAATGTATTTCGATTGAATTACAAATTACAATTGTAATGGTTAATGGATTTCGGTTTAATTACAAATTACAATTGTAATGGTTAATGGATTCGAGTTTAATTACAAATTACAATTGTAATGGTAAATTCAATTACAAATTACAATTGTAATGGTTAATGGATTTGGTTTAATTACAAATTACAATTCTAATGGGTAATGTATTTCGGTTTAATTACAAATTACAATTGTAATGGTTAATGGATTTCGGTTCAATTACAAATTACAATTGTAATGGTTAATGGATTTCGGTTCAATTACAAATTACAATTGTAATGGGTAATGGATTTCGGTTTCATTACAAATTACAATTGTAATGGGTAATGGATTTCGGTTTAATTACAAATTACAATTGTAATGGGTAATGGATTTCGATTCAATTACAAATTACAATTGTAATGGGTAATGGATTTTTTTTTAATTACAAATTACAGCTGTAATTTGTAATGGAAATGTAATTAATTACACCATGTAATTTGCTGCTGCCCAACACTGGTGAAAAATAGTATACAACCCACGGGAGTGAAAAAGGCCATCCCAAACTGCGTTCTTGCCACCCTCGCCTTCGGCTCGGGTGTCAATCTCACATGCAGTTTGGAATAGCCGACTTTCCCTCCCTAGGTGTGTAATATACTATTTAGATAATGCAACCATGAATATAAGACAGATTGTTTCCACTTTTGAATTGGGCCTGAAATGATCGTATTGGAACGAAGGATTGTCGTGAATTCTGTAACGAATTTAAAAAATTGTCGAACTGTTTGGAGATTTGAAGATAGAACGTATGAAAAATTATGAACCAGGTCAAAAGTGGTGAGGGAAAATCATTATGGTCAAGATAGCATGCCTATCTGTGAAATATCCGACAAGATTAATAAAGCGCTGAAATGATTGAAGGCGCCTGGAAGCGAAGCCAGGAGCGGAGCCAAGAGCGAAGCGAGGACCGAAGCCAGGAGCGAAGCGAAGAGCGAGGAAACATGACCCGATGGACGCTAACCTGGATAACCAGCGCCAAGAAGAAGAGGCTATGGACCAGGATCCGGATGACCAGCGCCCGGAAGAACCAGAAGATCGGGTCAGTATAGGTGATAGGATTTTTATCAATAGTGTAGTGACAAAGATTGGTTGTACGGTGGGAGTGCTGCAGGCGGAGAAAGACTTTTCGGACTCTACCGGGACTGAAATATGTCCTCGAGCTGCAGCACCCACCACGAGACAACCAGTCGCATGTTCTGCGAATGTTGAAAGAGACATTGAAAACCGCAGAGAAAGGATTGGTCAACCAATTCGAACTTACAGTACGAAAAGAACTAGCGCAGGTTCTAGTACTGATAATCCAGATTTACACCAAGCAATGCTTGAGTTGAGAAACACTCGATTTGACGATGATAGCGCTGCTCCTCACGTTGTAAATCAACAGATGCGTGACGAGGCTTGGGACAATGACGCTGATGAGCTGCTTCGTACCGAAAGTGGCTGTGATTCGCCCATTGCCCAAGAAAATGAATCCGTAAACCCAGACGGAGAAGACACAATCTCGGATGTAGAATCCGAGGGCGCAAGTGTCAGACATGTTGTCGATGTCAACCATCTTCTGCGAACATTGCACGAAAAAATGGCCAGGCATAATCCTCATTGTCCCTGTAGTATCAAAGACGTAGACTTGTGGAAGCAAGTTGATCTTGGGATGCGATCGCAATTATTTCTTCGTTGTAAAACTTGCGATTTTAACTGCAGTGTCTGGACTCTCCCAGATAAGAGCGATGAAATGTCCATTCACGAGGGGACAGTGTGTGGTAGCTTGGCGGCGGGAACCGGTTTCGCGACGATGCAAGCTCAACTGGCTGCGATGGGGATACGTTGCTTGTCACATTCAACCTATCGCAAGGTCAGGGACTCGCTAACTCCGCATATTAAAAATGCCAGCGACGAAGAAATGAGGGATTCGGCCGAAATGGAGAAAACATTGGCTATACAAGAGGGCCGTGTTACTCCCGAAGGCATCCCGTACATTACTGTTGTCGTTGACAGAGCCTGGGGTAAGAGATCTTACCGCGGGGGCAGATACGATGCATTGTCTGGAAATGCGGTAATCGTGGGTTATCAGACAGGGCGTGTCTTGTTCTGTGGAGTCCGAAACAAGTATTGCTGTATTTGCAGTGAAGCTACGAACCGCGGTGAAGAACCACCGATCCACGACTGCTATAAAAACTATGGTCATGATCTATCATCGACGAGCATGGAAGCTGATATAATCGCTGAAGGGTTTTCCAGTAGCTTAAAAACCCATGGATTAATTTATCGAACTGTTATCGGTGACGGAGATAGCAGTGTGTATCAAACTATACTCGATAAAGATCCTTACGCAGCATATTTTGTTCGCGTAGAAAAAAAAGAGTGTAAAAATCACTTGCTTCGCAATTTTTGTAGGCATATCAGAAATGCGTCGGAGGCGAAGTTTGCAAAAAAGCCGTCTTCAGTTTCGGTAATGGAACTTCGTGCACGCGTCAAAAGTAGCGCTTTCAAAATGCGTAAGCTTGTAGAGGCTGCTATAAAACGCCACAGAGCGGACGACGATAGCTCGCGAGACGAACAAGTTCAAGGTCTCTTGTATGACGTTTTGCATATGCCGGGACATTTCTTCGGCGAACATTCGAGATGTGACCGCTATAGATGTGACTCGTCGTTCGGACCCTGCGACGAATCAGAGCCGAATCTAGTCCCAGTGCTCACTGAAGTCGGTCTTTGGAGCATCATCGACGAGGTCGTAAACCGTTTGGCGAAAAATGCGGACTCTTTGTTGGAAGACAAAACAACTAATGCTGCTGAGTCTGTACATTCTCAGGGCAATAGATTTTGCGGCGGGAGGCGTGAGAATCATAGCCTACGCAACTCTTATGAACTCCGTGCACACTGTGCAGCGGTACAGCACAACACGCTTGCGGTAACGTCAAAAATATACGCGAGCGCTGGGAAGCGAGTTCCCCGAGCAGTTGAGGGTATGGAACGGAGCAGGCGATTACAGGTCGCGCGAACAAACCGTCATCGTCTCGCTAATGGTAGAAAGCGACGTCGACAGCGTCGTGGCACAGATAAAGACTACGGTCCATCCTGTCGCCAGGCTGACGTGAGCCAGCAGACGTACGACGCGTTGAAGGAGGAGCACCTCGAAAAACTGCGTGTGCGTCAATCAAAACGCGATGATATCGAACGCGAGACCGCGGACCAAAGTGACTGCGACATGTGGCACATGTACCGGAAAGACATGCTAACCGCTTCTAAATTCGGTGAAATATGCCGAATGAGGGAGTACACATCGTGTTCTAGGTTAGTGAAGGAGATTCGTTATCCGAAAGCACTCGACGTTGCACATGTAGCTGACGGAAAAGAGCACGAAAACGAGGCGAGAGAGCAACTGGCGCGCGAATTAGGCGTCGAAATATCGCTCAGTGGATTATTCATTGATCAGTCTCTTGCGTTTTTGGGTGCTTCGCCAGACGGTCTCATCGACGACGGGCGCGGAATCGTAGAGATCAAGTATATGGCAAAAGCAGCGGAACACGGTTATACTCCCGGGGAGGCAATCGAAAAGTTTGCCTTGTACAGGAATATTTTCGCGAAAAATAGTACCGAAAATATGAATAAAAATCATAAGCATTTTTATCAAGTGCAAGGTCAGTTGCATGTTACTGATCGAGAGTACTGTATATTCGCGCTATGGGCTCCGCTTGGGATGAAACATGTCAGAGTAGAGCGGGATAATGAATTCTGGGAAGACAAAATGGAGGGGAAATTGACGGCATTTTATGACGACTGCATGCTTGCTGAAATCGTCGATAGCAGGCAAAATAGGCATATGAAAATTCGCGAGCCGCAACGTATATTGCAAGCTCAAGAAGAGCAAAAAGCCAAAAGAGCCGGAAAGCTGTCACGAAATCGGGCAGCGTCTGCAATCGAGCCTCCGTTAGAATCTATGGAAGTAGATTCGGAAACAGTCGTTGACCTGTCAAGTACAAACAACGACGCTCGCTTGGAATCTCCGACTCCATGCGTGGCCGTGGACAATGGTCAAGAACGGATAGACGAGGAGGTGTACCAACAATACATCCAATGTATTGAACCCGAAGCCGTTTTAGCAAATGTGCTCGATGCCGATAATTACTTGGAAGATACAAGTATTCAATATTTTCTCCTCATCGTTGCCGAAAATTGTGACTACAATATCACCTCGGTACTTGATTTCGCTTACCCAGGTGCGGTGAAACCGTCAAACACGGAGCATGATCTCCTAATTATCGGTGGCCGCCCTGATTTCCGACATTGGTGCTGTATTCGTTACGAGCAAACAACTCTTTACGTGTACGATAGTCTTGGGCGTAAAGCACTGCGCGACCACGAGAAAGCTTTTATTCGGAAAAGGTATCCAAGGATACGAATGAATGATATCGTTTACCCAGATGTTGCAAGGCAACCCGACGGTAAGAGCTGTGGGGTATACGCAGCTGCGTTCGCGACCGCACTAGCGTTGGGTGAGGATCCAAGTAATCCGAAGCACGTGAGAAACGCAATCGACATGAGACGGCGTATGGCGGCAATAATTCAAATCAGGGAGTTGGTGTTATTCCCGACTGAATAGTAATTTCTGAGGAGAATATGTCATACGTACACGTTATACTTGTAGCTCGAATGTTATGTCAAAACAACGAAAAAGGTTGTGATTCAGTTGACGCGAAAGCGTGTGATTGAAGCATAATTCGCGCAAAGGTCGATATCGAACGGTAGGACCATCCTATACATTCATTTTCGATGCATTTTCAAAAGTGGAGAACACTTTGTTGAAAACTGACGAATGTCAGTATTTCTCACAGAAATGTTGATATCAAAAGGAAGGGCCATCGGTATATTAATGCCGATGGGGGTGTGTGGTGGGCCTTCAATACATCAATTCATTGTGTAATGCCGTGATTAATGTGAAAAACGCGTTTTTTCAAATTGACAAACCTCAGTCTGTTCTTACTTCGACTCTTGTTGTAGACAAGCGCTGACGTAGAAGTTCAGACGGTTATAGACCGGGAGCCCATAACACTTTTTTTTGGTATCATCGGTGCGTTTTGGCCATTGTGCGAACCTGCTCAATTCAACCTTCAACTACACGGAAATGCCTTCGCCGAACAAAAATCGTGGACGAAAATAGGTGAACCAGCGAAATCACATGCAAATGTATATCTATATCGTGATTGTATATATAGATATACATTTGCATGTGATTTCGATTGTATATATAGATATACATTTGCATGTGATTTCGCTGGTTCACCTATTTTGGTCCACGATTTTTGTTCGGCGAAGGCATTTCCGTGTAGTTGAAGGTTGAATTGAGCAGGATCGCACAATGGCCAAAACGCACCGATGATACCAAAAAAAAGTGTTATGGGCTCCCTCCCGGTCACTCTAACGGATACCGTAATTTCGTATTGGCTAAAATCTGTCAAAGAATAACAAGTTATATGAATAGCTATCGGAAGGAATCGGGATTTTGCATCGTTAGTTTGATTATTCAATATATCACCCGTTCACGGATAAATAATGAGGTTGTAATTCAATCATTTTTTAAACGAGAATTGAAGTGATGATGGATTTAAAATCAAAGCAACGTGAAATGAAAATTACGAAACAATGAAATCTTTGAGCATATCTGGACAGTGCTACCTCAATTGGGCTGCTTGGGCTTTTATTCAGTTTTCTTTTTCATCGCGAATTGAAAGAAAACCATACATTTGGCTTTCGTCGCGAATTTTCACCAGGAAAGTTAGAAATCAATGGATTGAGATTTTGCATGTATCTTCTTCATTTCATGTGTCAGTAGTTTGGTCAAAAGTAATGAGATCATATTTTTTCTTATAGCAAAAACCCTGGAATTCAAATGCATTCAAAAGTTGAAGCAACAAACTTTTCGGAAAAATATGGCGAGACCGGGATTTGAAATAATATATATCGTAGTTATTGTGAACGATTTGAATATTTACCGATTTTTTGGACAAAATTTTCCGTTTTTCAAATCATGTAAAAAGTAGCACCGTACATCTTACTCGACATCGCGGATAATCCATTTTTTCCTAGAATGGTATCATTTTTTTTTCTAATTTTTTGTCCGGCCTACGTCATGCCGCGGCTCCGAGCGCCTAACGAGCTACGGTGTCAGTGGAGATGCACCATGCACGCTCCAACATGATGACGAGCCCAGTTCAACGCGCTACGAAGGCTTTTGTAGCGACCACGGTGAGCAACAGGGAGGGGATGTATACTCGCTCTTCTGTCAGTCCGAGCGTCTCGCACTTGCCCGATGGAATATATCGTGCCCCCTCCGTGGCTCCGTATATGGGCATAGATCATACCAACAGGCCAACAAACATCGGTCGCCACGAGATCCGTGTCTGAGACCAGGCCGGTCGGTAGCCGCGGGGGGGGCATGTTCGGGTATCATCAATCAAGGTGAGTCCACAATAGGATACCCAGCACTGATCTCTATGTGTCGACGCGACGCGTACTCTTTGACGTCACGTGATCACCCATAAGATTTTGCTGCGTGACGTCAGAGAGTACGTCTAGTTGCATCGCCGCGCTGGTACCCCATTGTAGACCATGATATCATGAACTCACTGAATAATCATTCTGATGTGACTTTCGGTCATCGATTCGTTGGAAAAAAAAGTTTATTTATTATTCCTTTTTCTGATGTCGCTTTATCATAAGTGTGTAGAACATTTCCAAATATAGCAACTACGTCATGCACGAGGTTCCCATTTCGCGATTTAATTTCATTTCCAATCATCTTACGAACATAACCTCCTAGCTTCTCGAATTCGTTGTTTACTCTTTATTCGATCGTACTATCGAAGCGTCGTGCAGGTCGTGCTTCTCTTGCGTCGATCATTAAATTTATACTTACATAAAATAATGACAAAGGCTTACCAAAAAAGTTTCTCTGAATTATCATCGACACTTCGGTAATTATCTACCGGTATTGACCTTCTGTCACAGGTGGGTCGTTCGAGACCCAGTAGAAATGTCTCGCTCGAATATCTAGGGAACTTGGAGAAGGAGCACCTCGCTTGTCCCAACGTATTCCATTCTAAAGAGAATCGGAGCACGTTGGTGCAGCGCTAGGGAGTATTCATGAATTCTTTTCAGATTTTTTAGAATAAAACAAAAATTCTGGCTACACATAAACGCCACTTGTGTGGCGGAAGCATTACAAAAACTTGTGTGACGAAGGGTTTGAAATATAGAGTGTACACAATCAGGAGTAGGCCGTGAAAATTGAACTAACATGTCTCGCCGATCACGAATCTGTTATTTCAGACAAAGCCTGATTGATAAATTGGTCGATGTTCAGAGGGGGAATAAGGGAAGCGTTTTGTCAGCGTGTTTTTTTTTACAACTATCACCTTCATTACGAATTCGACCATTGAATGAGGTATATAGTCATTTGTCGAACATGGATCAAGAGATTTGGCCAAGATCTGTGACGGAGGGACATAAAAACCGGATGCGTAGACAGATTTTTCGAATTTGAGCAACTCGCACGAATTGAATTTTTGTAATTTCCTAATGTAGACTGGAAATGCTTCAACAAGAATCGTTCACAGTTACTAATTTTGTTTCATGTTACATGCAGTGCAACGTGACACATCGTGTGATTCTCCAAGGTTGAGCACGCATCTACTCATGGGTATATGCGATACGTACAGAGGGGCCAAGAGCTCACCAGCATCGATTAGCACTACCTGCGCCTTCTGTGGTACTGCTTCTGGGACTGCTTGTACCCGCGACTCTAGCGGTATGGTTGGCTAGCTTGCCGATACCTGCGCCTACGCATCTGGTACTGGCACCGGTGCATTGCAAGGATGGCGAAGAGGATGTGACGCCAACAAAATAAAAGCTTTTCAGGGAATAATGTACACGAGTCGATGGATGAGGATATAACCAGATTTCTTACTGTGACTGATATTCGATATTATGTGACACTTATTTATTATCAGTCTTTCGGTGTCGCAGGAATTCCACTTTGATTTGACCATATATTTTAATCATTATCTCTAAGCCATCGCTTACGTTCTTCGAATTACGGAGTCGCAATATTTTACAAATTGGTTGGAAAACTTGGGCAATATTGAAAATGTACAGTAGCAAATCGAAGTAACAGTGACTTGCGGGAGGTTTCCTGAGCTCAGATTGTCACCGTAGAAATATGGAACCTGCTTTTGACACAGGCACCAATACAGTGCTCACGGAAACGTAGAGTTTCGTTTTTTAACTAGTCCTTTCGGTGATGGCGGGAATAAATGTTGATAGATTTTATTGACAATTTCAGTATTCTTCTATTAAATATCGTGGACCAAAAAAAAATGCATACTACTGTGAGAATGTTCATGATCCATGATTAAATTGGATATAAATATATAGGTTGATAGATTTTATTGACAATTTCAGTATTCTTCTATTAAATATCGTGGACCAAAAAAAAAAATGCATACTACTGTGAGAATGTTCATGATCCATGATTAAATTGGATATAAATATATAGGTTGATAGATTTTATTGACAATTTCAGTATTCTTCTATTAAATATCGTGGACCAAAAAAAAAATGCATACTACTGTGAGAATGTTCATGATCCATGATTAAATTGGATATAAATATTGCATTGAATTGTATGTTTTTGCAGCAGACTAAAAAAACAGCGGAGGGAAAGTTATCGGCGAAGAAGGAGAAAAAGAGTGAACCGCATCAGCCCCTGCTGGAACAATTGCCACTGTATCCAACGCCGAATGTGGCTCCGTACCTCCACAAGAATATTAGTGACGCACTGGCACCGAGGGATGGCTTATTTTTTAAACGGGCCAACACCATGTCCACTGCCTTATCTATCATACTTCCCAACTTTACCGCAAACTTGACGTACCGTGTAGCAGTTTGACGGGTCCTATGGAAAAAGAGATATCTGACTGGGCACCGAGTACAGACGTAACTCTGCAGACGCTATGGAAAGTGTATGCAGAGCTACACAGGATGTTTATGTTAACTTTGGCCATACTTCAGAGTGTGTAGGTGCTACGTAGACTAGCATCTTGAGGTATGATACCCATGGTCGGAAACTCATCCTAACGGCTGTGAAGGGCTTCGAAGGATATGGTACCGCGCCCTTGGTAGTAACGTAATGAATCAGATATTTATTTTATTTATTTTTTATTTTAGATAGTTCACGGGGGTTAACCCTTTTACAAAGAAAAAGATGTGATTCATTAATTTGTAATTTTTTCTATCGTTAATTTTTTTCCTTCAAAGTTTATCGTTCTCTTGATCTTGCACAAGTAATTTGTAAGATCAACAGAACGATAAACTTTGGAGAGAACAATAAACAATCAGAAGGATAACAAATCAATGGAAGAACCATATTTGGGTCGAACGTGATCACATCTGATTCAATACACTACAATCCAGTGTGCGGTACTAAATCTTTCAAAGCCCTCCAAAACTGGTGGGTCGATTTTCTGACCATGGGTGTCTTACCTCAAAATACTTGTCTAGATAGCCCCTACACACCCTAGAAGTATGGCCAGAGTCAACATAAACATCGTGTATACTAATATCGACGTGTCCTAATGAAAAAGAGCCAACTCGCTGTGCCGGTTAGAAAAGAGCCAACTCGCCGAATTCTATAGAAATTTCTATTGTGTTTCGGCGAGTTGGCTCTTTTCTAACCGTACGGCGAGTTGGCTCTTTTCTAACCGGCACAGCGAGTTGGCTCTTTTTCATTAGGACACGTCGATATTGTAGTCCTTTCTGAATCACCTCTATTCTGGACAACTCGCCGTGATAAAATGACTTGTTTCCTCAGGGCGCGTTGCCATCAGATACGATTGTAAAAAATGATATGCTATTCAATCCTGATTTTGTCTCAAATAAATTATACGAAATTGAATGTATTCTATTATTTTGAATAGTTTCATCCGATCCTGTAAAATTTAAGAACTCAGATGAAATCTTATAAGAATAGGTATGTGGAATCGTATGATGTTATCCAATTTCATCGAGACAATGTCCAGACTGACCTGAATAAAACGTTATCTGATGCTGAAAATCTATGATTTAGCTGGAATAACAAGTTTACATTCGATATCGTATCACGCCTTCGAAGCACATTTTTCCCTCATCCACTGGTGAAAGTCAATTCTTGTATTTCCTTATGAAACAGATAAATATACATATAATATAAAAACATAATATATGCCTATAGCCACGTTATTCATTATTTTGTCCACTTGGAATTATCATTATACATTCCAACTGAACGATTAAATATAGATCACTTCCGAAGAGATTTCCCTCTTTGATCTTGACTCAGTATTCGGGAATGTAAAAAATGCGATATTCGAAACTTTTCATTATCTGACGATTTCATTAATAATAAATGAATGTGGCTTGAGTCGTCACAGTGACTAAACTCGTATACGTACTACGTCATGATCTCTGACATCAAGGCAAATCCGCAAATTATTGCCTTGTGCTACTTTCTTTGAACATAGGAAATAAGGACTTGATTTGAAGAGAATCCGAATTTCCAATATCCCTATACCGGATAAAAATAATCTATGTTGTCCATAGCAATGTTTGCATACGTATTTTTGAATACAACCCACTGATACAACCACCACTGACAACCACTGAATGCCGACGAATCGTTCCCGCGCATAACATATGTCACAGCGTATGACGAGCGTTGCCGCCTGCTATGCGGTCTAAATTTGTTGGTTAGGGTTGACCGTGAAGCGTGATAAGCATCATCGCAACGTGGGGGTACGTGTCTATCGTAAGGTAATTAAACAACAATTAATGATATTTTTACTCTCATCAAGTGAGAAAGAACCACAGCTTTACCCAGCTTTAGCCAAAATAGAATGTATTTGGTACATGGCGTATTGCCGATAACTGTTGGTAAAAAAAAAAATTTATTATATTTCGTTGCATCTTTCAATGAGCCATCCAAGTCGCTCCTGTACAAATCTTACAATTCGATGATTGAATACTGTCGAGTCATACGAGATCATAAAAATGTTGAGTGAAGTAGTGAATAGCTCTCGGAGTCGTATACATGAATTCTGAGGTTAGGTTAACTCTTCACAGTTACGCTAGGTGAAATCAACCCATCGTCCGACTTTGAGCGTAAATATCCAACAGTCCTTGGCTTCCAACGGGACTTTCTTCAAATTTTAGTTGGAAATATGAAAAATCAACGAAGTCATGATTTTTTTTTTAGCCAAAACGTGTTTTTTTCACTTTTACCTCTTCATGAATGTCTATTTTCGAGTCGCATTTTTTTTCCAAACGTCGATTCTTGGTAGATGATCCAGAAGGTTTAGAGCATGTTGTTTAATTTTTTTTAATATTTCGGATAGTTATCGTTTTTTAAAAACTGACTGGATGGAATCCACGTAGTGGGACGGCTGTAAAATTCTCAAATAATGTGACGGTGAAGGGTAAAGTGTATGGAACCTTTTGCGACGCAATGCTTTACAAATAATTTCATATTCAGCACGCGTTGTGGAGCAAAACCATGAGTACTTTGTTGTTGTGAAATATTTATTTCTTCGGTAATTGTCAAGGTCGAGATGAAATGCCTGTTACATTGAACTGCTCGTTACATCGGTTCTATATCTTGGCCAAAACGAACGCCTCTACCCGAACACACCCGACCTTCATTTCCTGGGAAAAATTGGGAATCACGACGTACCAGGGTGATTGCAGAAGCAAATAATGATCGGCGTCCTCGAAGGTTTGCTGTCTTTCATCTTTTACGTGTCTTATCGCGCTTTATTCACATACGAAGTCAAAGCATGAGTCACTCTGCTCGATTGAATCAGGTCATCCTTATGCATGAATTTATTCATTTTCATGTTTTTTAGATCTCAAAAATCAGCTTTGCCAAATACAAATGACGGAGCGACGCGACTCTCATGGATAGTGTGGGCAGACTTCGCAGCTGCTGCCTTATTCCAGTCCGTACAGTTGTTCCAGCGACAGAAAAACCGAATCTTCAGCCAACGCTACAGCTGGCAAGAACTATACGTTCATCGTGAAAACATTATGGTTCTCGACGATAACTGTGAATTGAAAATTGTTTCATTCGAATCGAGTCAGGTAACTAAAAAAAAAACGAACACTAGCTTGTTCAACGTTTCAGTGGCGATTTGCTGTTCTTATCAAAAAGTAGAAGTCAAACTAGTGAAAAATGAATGATTACTGATCAATACATGGACACGAGTCATTGATACATGCATCAAAGCAAGAGATAGACGCAGGTGACAAAATAATCATGAGTTCCTATGCCGAATATTGACAAACTGTAAAGAATTTAAACAGAGACCTGAGTTTAACAACAGGTCCATTATGTTTGTAAAAGTGTTGTTGATTCGCTAACCGAAGAGATCGATTATTTAGAGCGTTAGCGTGCAAGACATATCAAGATTATGAAAGTCGAGACACCATACACACATGCAGTGGATACAAGAGATAGATTCAGCTGGAAGAGCAAGTCATGAACAATTTTGCTACTCTTAGCCGTTGTAACGTGTTGATGTGAGGTGCCTCTACAGGCCATCTCACTTTAATCTTCCACCTGATTTATCTCGGAAAATACTGCTCCAATCGAACATTGAGTACATTGAAACTTCTAGGGTACGAAGGGGGACGGTGAGAAAACTGTTTGTTTTAGTCCAAAGTAAGTAATGGCGGGGTCAGGATGGCCAACATGTTTTTAAAAAATGGATGCATGACTTTTTTCCTGTACCAAAAAATTTGTCAGGTAAAAACTGAAACCTTTTGTAGGAAATTTTTTTCTCATTGAAGTCCATAATTTTGAGGTGCGAACACAATTCGTTGACAAGCCGCAGAGGCCTAATTCTTTTGAGTGTTCCGCACGCCCACGCACATGCTTAGCGTTCTCACCTCAAACTTATGGACTTCAATGGAAAAGAATTTCCTGCAAAAGTTGTTACTTTTTACCTGACAAATTTTTTGGTAGAAGGAAACAGTCATGTTTCCATTGAAAAAAAAAACATGTTGGCCATTCTTACGCCACCATTTCTTATTTTGATTCAAAACTAAAATTTTTTTAACGTCCCCCTTCGAACCCCCAAAGTTTCATCACACTCAATGTTTGATCGGAGCTGTATTTTCCGAGATAAATCAGCTGGAAAATTGAAATGAGATACCCTGCAGATGACTACTGCCGATAAATGTTGTAAATTTGAAATAAGGTATTCTTCTTCAGATGGGTAGATACGTTGAAACGTGGAACACGAAAAATTTCAGTATTTTTTCTCAAATGACTCGATCCAATGGGAACACTCTCGACTACACCATGTCGAGTGATGGCTTGTTTCTAATTTATAACGATTATGCTACGGATACTTACTTGACTTCACAAAAAACAGTACAGCCGAATTTCTTGATAACTCGTTCTCACTTCACATATTTCACTTTACAGATGACATTTGTAGTGTGACACAACTATAGCTTTTATTCGTTGCACTCTCACACGTGTATCCTTCAGTCTCCGGAGAGATAGGGTCATGGACGACCCTGATGATGCCTCGCTGCGTGTTGAAACAGGCACGGGATGTCTGATGAAAACACGTAAGAAGAAAAGCGCAGCGAAAGTTGCAGCACCTGCGACCACAGCGAAAGAAATACTATGGCATACCGGAGAAAAAGAAGACAAGCTAGACCAAGAAGAGGACTAGATTCGCCAATTGAACAGATTTTCATTTGAAATTCTGTTTATGTTGAAACTATGCAGTTTCAACTTGATTGCGTACCACTTGCGACTATTGGACACCTTTCAAAAGCATTTGGGCCTCTGATTCTATTTCCTCTGTTAGCCCAAGCAACGGCATGTACCTCATACAGGGTCGTTCAGAATTTGGTTCGAGTATTTCACACAGGGATCACACTTTGCTTAGTAATTATTCATATTCTTCAATTTCTTCTTTCAAAATTTATATTCAAGTAGAATGATGAAGAGAAAAAAACGAAAAAAAAAAAACGAAAACACAGAGAATAAGTCTTGAAGACAAATACAGCGTGATTCAAAAAATTCGCCATACTCTCCAAAAATCATTCATATCTTATCTAAAGTTCATTACACATCGAAAAATGGACTTTTGACGTCTGATTTTCTTGGGAGAGCTATTCTTCATCGTGTGAACAAGGGAAATTGAGAAAAAGAAATGCTTGGACCAAGTTATGAGCAAAAGAGTGACCAGATTTGCCTTAAATTTCGATAACTGACCATAACTTGTCACAGATTTTTTCTTCTCAATTTCCCTCGTTCACACGATGAATAACTGCTCTTCGGAGACATAATCGGATGAACCGTGTGACTGAAACCTTGCAAGTGCTTTGAAAAAAAGTGAATTATTGAACTTTGTTAAGATATGCATGATTTTTGGAGCACGAAGAATTTTTTGAATCAAGCTGTATTGGTCCGATTCATTCCAGGGAATATTCGTCACGAATTCCAAATCACCCTGACAATGTTAGACGGTTTTTTAAGTCGCTTTGATTTCGAAATCTGTGAGAAGTGGCAACCAAAAGTCGTCCTCTGTGTACGCTTTCAAAAATAATGTTATAATTTATATTATAATCTTATTTTATAAGATTATTTCAGAATCTTTTGGGATGGCAGATCTGTAATTGTCGCACATTTCTTTTTACGATACGAGCTTGCCTAATGTAAAATGTATCTATTATACACCTCAGGGATATAAACGGCGGTTTATTGCCCTGTTCCAGCCGGAAAAACCACTTTATTTTCCTTTGGTGTCTAAAATATCGTATGCACCACAGGGCAAACGTTGTTTTAGGCTCGTGCGATTGTATCCCTCGGCTTCGCCTCGTGATACAACCTCGCACTCGTCAAAAACAACTTTTCGCCCTTAGGTGCATAATATACTATTTAATATTTTTTCGTTTTTTTTTTAACAATTCTTTCAACGCAGACAAGTACGAGGTTTTTATGCATCCACAATATTATACCAATGATACTATCTAAGTATAACGCAAGTATACATTGCAGTGAATAACGTGAGGCTTTGATATTTGCTGCCATCACTCATTTTCGCATCTCCAATTGAATGAATTATACATTCGGAATTTTATTTCAGCTAACTTTAGTATAGTTTCCAAATTTCATACTCGAAATTTGTGGTCGAGTGACTTTTCAATTGATGATATTCTCTGTACGAAACACTGAAAACAAAATACTACATTAGTAGGAGACTGAATAAAGAGTGAACCATGTAAACAATAACCAAAGCAGGCTGAGAACAGAATGTTTTTGACGGACAAAAGCAATGTACTGATACAATTGTCATGTATCACAGTAAATTGCAAACTTGTGATGAATTTAATAAAGTTGACAAAAAACAAAAAACAAACAAACAAATGGAAAATGTACTCATTATATTTCAATCGTGAATACCTGTTTTATTTTTCCTTCCTTTTTTTTTATCACAATAACTACTTGAGAAGAAAATTGCTGGTATGACAAAATTTCTGCACATCGGTATAGGTATCCGATTCCAGTTGGATTTTATTTTTCTTCCGCGGTCAATGACACCATTATTATCAACTTTGCATGATTTCAATGATCATCACGAATAAAAACCAGTATTGAGGAACTTGACAAATGGTAATTGGAATATTCAATTAAACCAGTCGATGACCATTCATCGTAGAAAGTATTATATTTTCATTGCGTGAAAGAAATTATTCAATTTTTCACAAGTGATGGATTTTGAAAATTTTATTCAACGTCAAAATGATTAGGGATTGGACTCATTACATCCTAGCATATTTGAACAAACATATGAGACACGAGTGGCGCCACTCGTCAGAATATAAATTCTCTTGCTGCGCCATCTAGCAGCGCGCAGGGTACTATTCTCCACATTATTCTTTACCCGAATACCTCGACGTTGGAAGTGTCATTGCGAAATGTATATACGGTTATCAACAATTTTTTCGAAACCTAGTCTAGCGGTTGTTTCTTGATAAATATCACGTGTATTGATGTCAGTCACTGTAATACATCATCCCCGAGGGCAAGACGAATTTTTTTTTCGTCCATTCGAGAGGTAAACGCCAAAAACAATAATTATTCATTACAGAACAATGTTGATAAAAATCTGTAATTTTGTTTGTCGATTTTCGGAAATAAAAATTCGTCTTGCCCTTCGTTCCATTTTGTTACGTCACTGATATCAATTTCACATCAATCGAATGTGTTTTGGCTGCTCGAGTAGGGTTTGAAAATGCCAAGTGTAAATCAGCTAGCGTGTCCCCTTAAATGAAAGATAAAAAATAATAAACGCTAAAATAAATCATTGAGTCCCTGACATGTAGCCGACCGAGAGATAATTAGAGTTAACGGTCGCCGCATAGCCCCGTAGAGCTCCCGTTCGGGTAAATAGACTCGGCGAGTCTACGCGCAGCGTATTGAAAAACTTTTTTTTCATGTACTTGGCGCGAGACTCTACCGAGTCTCTTGATAGAATAGATTGGATTCTCGATAGCGACTGCTCTGATCATATCATTAACGATGACACATTCTTTCACGAATCAGTAACCCTAAATAATCCAATAAACGTAAAAGTAGGAGATGGCAGAACTCTAAAGGGAACTAAAGTTGGTAAAATCTTGACCTATTTTATTGTTAACGGAGTAAAAAAGGGAATTACAATCCCAAACGTCTTCTACGTGAAGGAAATGGACAAAAACTTGCTGAGCTTTGCAAAAGTAACGAACGAAAACAAAATAATCTCGATTGGGTTAACTTCAAAAATTTACAATAAATTGGGAGATTTAATCGGAATTGCTTTCAAGGAAAACGGGCTATACAAAATAGGCAGTTACGTCGAACGAAAAGAAGCGTGTGCTGGCAACGCAGAAAGAATGATCCAAAAGGAGAAATTACATAGAGTCCTGGGACACGCGAACTTCAAATACTTAAGTATAATGTGCCAGGATAAATTCGTCGACGGACTATCAGAAAGCTTGGAATCTGTAGATTTAAAATGCGGGACATGCATACAAAATAAAATGCATAATTTACCATTCAAAAATAAGAGAAGTAGAGCCAAAGAAACTTTGGAATTAATCCATACGGATCTGAATGGGCCTCACAGAACAATAGGGTTTGACGGGTCTCAGTACTTCTTGACTTTTATCGATGACTATAGTAAGTGTGCCATAGTTTATACGATAAAATCTAAAGACGCTGTAAAACATTGCTTTATAGACTACATTAATAAAGTTGAAAATTTAACGGGAAAAAAGATAAAAACGGTAAGGTGTGATAACGGACGCGAATACATTAACAAAGAAATCCAAGCTATAGTCACAGAAAAAGGAATTACTGTAGACCCATGCCCACCATACGTGCACGAGTTAAATGGAACGGCTGAGCGGTACAATAGGACCGTGATGGACTCAGCTAGGTGTCTATTTCAAGATTCAAAAGTAGAAAGAAAATACTGGCCAGAAGTAGTTAAAACAACTGTGTACCTGAAAAACAGAACCATTGCTAAGACGGCGGAATACAAAACCCCGTTCCAAATATTATTTGGTAAGAAACCTAATATAAGTAATCTAAGACTGTATGGAAGTAAAGTATTTGTAAGAGTACCTGAAGTGAAAAGAGACTCAAAGTGGGACAGGAAGGCTGACGTAGGTATCCTCGTAGGATATGAGAATGTTGGATACAGAGTGCTGGTCAATAATAAAATAACGATAGCAAGGCATGTTGATATTGTAGAGAATGATCAAAATCTAGTAGGCTCAAGGGTGAAAATGAGAGTGAAGAAGAATCTGAGGATAGTACGGATGAAAGATCTGAGTCGAGCGAAACATTTGAAGACGCAAAAGAAATAAATTGGAGAAAAGAAAACCTTGAAAGTAAGAAAAACAGAAAGTTGAGTAACAGATCGGTTGATTCAAATAACGACTTGGAAAGTGAAGTCACAAGGTCAGCTCGTGAGCGAAAAAGACCAGAAAGATATGGAGAAAATTCATTAAGCACCAATTGCATCTATGTGAATGTTGTCAGTGCAGACAGTCCATTAACGTATGAAGAAGCTCTAAAGAGTAAAGATAAGGAACTATGGAAAGAGGCAATGGATCGCGAAATGAATTCTCTCCATAAAAACAAAACTTGGAAACTTGTTGAAGAACCAAAAGAAAAAAACGCATTAGATGTGAAATGGGTGTTTACGAATAAGTCAGACAATAGAAAAAAAGCCAGACTAGTTGTACGCGGTTTTCAACAAACGAAAATACTGGAGGACGTGTACTCTCCAGTAGCGAAAATACAAACGTTGAAATTATTGCTTTCATATTTTTGCTTTCATGCTTTCATACTGTTGTCAGTATGAATTGAAAATCGTGCAGATGGATGTCGAGACGGCTTTCCTGAATGGTAGTGTGAAATCCGAAGTGTACGTAAAACAGCCTCTAGGGTATAACGACGGCACGGATAAAGTTTGTAAATTGAATAAAGCTCTGTATGGACTGCGTGAAAGCCCCAGAGCCTGGTACGAGTGTTTCGACGAGTATATAAGAGACCTAGGTTTTAAAAGAAGCGATAGTGATTATTGTTTGTACATAAAGTGCGCAAAGAACGATACAATCTTCCTGATACTCTTTGTTGATGACCTATTGATATGTGGAAGAAACCATAAAGTAATCGATGAGATTCATAAGAAATTGTCAACCAGGTTCGCCATGAAGGATCTTGGCAAAATTAAAACTTACCTGGGCATAAATATCGAATACGACTGCAACAAGGGCACAATGACCCTAGACCAAAGCGCCTATATCGAATCTCTAGCAAGAAAGTATAACGTTGTAGATGCTAAACTATATTCCACACCAATGGAACAAGATTTAAAATTAGAGCCAGCGCAGGCAGCATCAAGTGACATTAAATACAGAAACCTGTACATCAGTACGGGAACAAGATTAGATCAAGAGACTCGGTAGAGTCTCGCGCCAAGTACATGAAAAAAAAGTTTTTCAATACGCTGCGCGTAGACTCGCCGAGTCTATTTACCCGAACGGGAGCTCTACGGGGCTATGCGGCGACCGTTAACTCTAATTATCTCTCGGTCGGCTACATGTCAGGGACTCAATGATTTATTTTAGCGTTGATTATTTTTTATCTTTCATTTAAGCCCAATTTGAATGTCGTAGGTGCACGGAGAGCTGAGATACGAATTATGCGATTGATTTAATTCTCAGAATTATCCTCAGAATATCAACGTCTCCGTGTTCAGACTTCTAAATTCTGACTATATAATGATGTAGAGAGTCGGTCGATTTATAGGCAAGTTACGCGGGCAACCAAACTGAGAGAGTCCGCCGGTCTAGGTCGTCTGGGAACATACAACGTAGTCTATGGCGGCCAAGTCGGATGTGATTGGTTGTCGTAAGAGCATCTCGGATCCCAAGGATCGGCTGCTACAGATGACAGTTCAAGGATCGGCTGCTACAGATGACAGTTCGTCGCGTCCCTACGAAAACATTTTATTCCGCTCGCTATCGCTACGTGATATTATCATGTGGGTATGATGCGATATATGAGAAACATTACCCAAAAAAGTGAAATTAAGATGGAATTTTTAACTGAATTTACATATTCGGCTTCATCTTATGGGAATTCAGAGTCAGTTTATTCGGAAAATCAAGTTTTTAGGTTAGGTTGCTTAACTTGTTTGACCTATGGCAAAGCCTTACTATATTAATCGTTTACATAATTAACAATGGTTCACGATGTGCAACAAACTTATTAGAAATACGTGAAATTTAATCAATTCAATTCAAGTAATTAGCTCAGTTTTTTTTTTTCCTCAGCTATTCCAGATGTGCCAAATAAACCCGCCCACTTCCTTGACTACTCTTTTTATCAAGTGTCTGACTATTACTTCAATGACAACGTTGATGTGTATTTTAGCACTGTGATTTGCTCTTTTCTGACCTTATTGCAAATAGTAATTAGCTCATCGTCGCAACTCACAGCCAACAGGTACGACGTACACCAAAGACTAATAATAATACTGAAAGAAGACTTATCAAGTAAATCCCAGATGGAGGATGTAGGTGCTCTCTGTTAGTGGCTTGAATCTAAATCCTTTTAAGCCCCGCCGACTAAATTAGTAATAATTCCTCAGAATAAATATACCCATCACGAACGAGTCGAACAGATGGCAACGCCCGTCAACAGGGGCACGGGCTGAGCGGACATGGAACGCTATACCGAAGGAAGACAAAAGCACAGAAAATCACATAAATCCCCTAACAACCATTGATAGGCGCATTTATGTACCTTGCTGTCTCTACTCGCAAGGACAATATTTACACCATCAGCCAGTTTTATTTGAATTCTGAGAAGGTGCATTGTAGTGCGGCGAAACGAGTACTGCGATACCTATGAGGGCCTATCGACCATGGTCTGATCTACTGAAAAGAAAAGGACCAATTGACTGCGTTGGCCCACTATCCCGACTGGAAATTTTGTTAAGGCAGTGATAAGGTCCTGGCCAGGTTTGCCCTACTGCCCGATCAGGCTCACATCAGGTAAAGTGATCAGGCCCACATCAGGTGGAGTGATCAGGCCCTGACTTCGTTTGTAACGCAGCGTTCCACAAGAGCCTGATCAGGCACCCTGCTCCGGCCGCCGTCAAGGTTATCGATCAGGGACCGATCAGGCAGCCTGATCCGGGTGTCAGTCAGGCCCACATTAGATTTACTGATCAGGCTTCCTGGTCAAGCCCTGATTATATTCGTGAATCTGTGTGTTCATCATAACCAATAAAAATATCATTACAAAATAAAAATTTTGTGTTTTGAGTAAGCTGAACCACTCATACTCGACCCCATACGGACGTTAGAACGCAATTTTACTTCAGAAAAACTTCGCATTATTTTGACCTAACCGGGTTTCGATCCAGAACCTATCGCTCGCTCGCATTACTAATCGCACGCCCTACCTATTACGCCAAACTACTTATTGGATATTAGGAAAACTTTGACCCATTAATAATAAGAGCTTCTAGCATGATAATATAAATGATTATCCTGTGTGGTACCAGCGGGTTGGAAGCGTAACAAATGGGTGTATATTATGGATGAATGTTACACTTGGCGTAAAACGCGTAATAAAGAATGCCTGTTAGCAACCTGACCAGGGTTCTAGCAGGCACGCCTCAATAAGGGCCGTATCAGACCAAACGGACCAGGGGTTCAACACACCTCGGTGAGGGATGCTTGGGGTCAACTTGACAACGGTTCTAATACACGTTTCACTTGACACTGTTCTAAGACATCTAGAAATGATGTTCGTATCAGGCTGAACTGACTGCGGGCCCAACAGGCACACCTTAGTAAGAATTGCCTGAGGCCGACCTGACCAGGGTTTCAACAGGCACGCCTCAATGAGGCCCGTATCAGGCTGAACTGGCCGGGGGCTCAACAGGCACACCTTAGTAACGGATGCCTCAGGCCAACCTGACCAGGGTTCTAGCAGGCACGCCTCAATAAGGTCCGTATCAGGCTCAACTGACCGGGGGCCCAACAGGCACGCCTTAGTAACGAATGCCTGAAGCCAACCTGACCAGGGTTCCAGCAGGCACGCCTCAATAAGGTCCGTATCAGGCTCAACTGACCGGGGGCCCAACAGGCACGCCTTAGTAACGGATGCCTGAAGCCAACCTGACCAGGGTTCTAGCAGGCACGCCTCAATAAGGTTCGTATCAGGCGAAACTGACCGGGGGCCCAACAGGCACGCATTAGTAACGGATGCCTGAGGCCAACCTGACCAGGGTTCTAGCAGGCACGCCTCAATAAGGGCCCTATCAGGCTAAACGGACCAGGGGCCCAACAGGTACACCTTAGTAACAAATACCAGAGCTTGCCCCGATCAGGGGTTCAACAGGCTTGCCTCACTGAGGTAAGCCTGATGCTCACCTGATCAGGACCTTATCAGCTATACCGTAATGAGGCAAACATGATTTCAACCTGATCGGGGCCTGGTCGGACGAAAGGCTAGCCTGATTAAATTTCTAGTCGGGATGATTAGGGAGGCAGCCAATGTGGATGACAGAGTCTTGTACACCCAATTCGTCATTGGGCCGAGGGATTACTTGGGAAGCACGAAAACAGAACGTCATTGCTTGCTCAAGCACAGAGGTGCAAGTCCTGCATCGGTTGAACCGGTTCGCATTGCAACGCCTCAGTTTCTCGTTACTTTTCAACAATGAAAGGTAGTGTAAGGAAGAGACAATTGTCGTTGATTTTAACTGGTTGCTGCTGGTCTACTGACAATTTTATTTATTTTATTATTAATGTATTGATTATTTGATGAAAAAAAAAATCGGATCTGGAAACTAGTCTAGAGTGAGTATCTTCGTTCTCACTCATTATAAATTCCTTACCCCCTGTTTCTATGTGAGAACGTTAAGAAGAGGATGAATTTGGATTTAGATTATGATATGAATAAAAGTTAACATTGCGTAATATTTATATTAGTTTCATGTTCACGCAATTGCTAAAACATCATAACACTGACTCGTGCTCCGTTGATAACAGCGATTCGTTATGCGAAATATATTGTAAATAAACAAGCGAGCGGATATAATGGGCATGAAACTACGAAAATCAAACCAAGTGAGCTTAGCGAACAAGCAAAATTAGGTGGTTCAGCGAAATTTTACAAAAAGTAGTGATATCCCCCAAAAAAGCACCTCTGGTGCAAAAACCGTCGCCAAGTACATGAATGTGGTCTCAAAAAAAATCTACCAACAAAAAGTCTTTCTTCAAAAATACCCACCAACAAAAATTCGTCTTTCACAAAAAGTCTTTCCTCCAAAATACCTTCCAACAGAATCCGTCTTTCAAAACATTCTTTCTATAAAAGATTTGAAATCAGATACAACTACCAAGTACAAGAAATAAAAATGAAATTCCACCAACTGGCGTTGCGCTCGCTCACTCGATTGGTTTTTCGAATAATTTGTGATGTCAAAAAAATTTGGGGGAAAATTTTGAAAAAAAAATTTAGGGAGTGGTACTTGGCGGGCCAGGTGTGGGTAAGTGAACAAGTATTAGGTCATATTTACCTGACATTCTTATACATTGCGATGATGGCCCGCCAAGTACCACTCCCTAAATTTTTTTTTTTTCAAAATTTTTCCCCACATTTTTTTGACATCACAAATTATTCGAAAAACCAATCGATTGAGCGAGCGCAACGCCAGTTGGTGGAATTTCATTTTTATTTCTTGTACTTGGTAGTTGTATCTGATTTCAAATCTTTTATAGAAAGAATGTTGTGAAAGACGGAGTCTGTTGGAAGGTATTTTGGAGGAAACACTTTTTGTGAAAGACAAATTTTTGTTGGTGGGTATTTTTGAAGAAAGACTTTTTGTTAGTAGATTTTTTTTGAGACCACATTCATGTACTTGGCGACGGTTTTTGCACCACAGGTGCTTTTTTGGGGTATAAGTTACAGTGTAAACTACCTCAGTCGATTTCAAAACTGTTACGACGAGACACATTACAGATACAGTCTGAGAGTTTTGAAATATTTATACTTAACAAAAGACTTAAAATTGACATATGAAAGAAACGAAAAGACTGAAGTACTAGACTGTTACGTTGATGCTGACTGGGCGGGAGACAAAGTTGACAGAAAATCAACTACTGGATTTCATGAGATTTTTTGGTAATGCAATTTACTGGAAATCAAAAAAACAGGGCAGCGTGACAAAGTCGTCAACCGCTGAGTAGATTGCATTGTCAGAATCAGTCAGTGAAATTATAGTAATCCTAAATTTGTTAAAAGACTTCAAAATAGAACCTGGAAAACCGATCAGTATATACGAAGACAATTCTGGAGCTATCTCCATTGCAAAATTTGGGAACCTAACAAAAAACTCAAAACACATAGAAGTTCACTATCATTTTGTAAATGAGTGCTACGAGAAAAATATAATCAAACCTGTAAAAGTAGCATCAGAAAATAATATTGCAGATATACTGACAAAGTCACTGGGTAGAGTTAAATTTGAAAAGTTCAGGAATATGTTGAGAATAATGTAATTATTAAGTAATAAGTTAAGTTTATCAAAAAAAAAAAGGATATCTTAAAGTTTATTTAATAAAAATAAAAATTTGGAAAAATGCATAAATTGATGTTAGATATAAGCATATAGACGCATAAATTCAAGAAGGTGTGTCGAGTAAAGTGAATTTATGTGTATGTATAACGTGTATGAGTGAATGCGAGGTGTGCGCGCGTCGCTTGCGATCGGAGTCGGATGCGCAAACCGAACGACGCACCAGAATTAGAGAGATTGGCATGTGATCGTGATGACGACACCATGCACTGATAATCGTGATAAGGAAAAGGAATCCAAAATGTAACCGTGATATATATAATAAAATACTAAATGTTTATACATCGCAAAGTGTCTGAAACAATTATTTAAAGCGACAAACCTACCATATTCCCAACAGTTTGGTCAAAGAGGTAAAAAGAGTACAGTACAAAAAAAGACTGTAATTTTTCTCGGTATAAAGCACCGGCCGCGGCCATGTTGGATCGTTTCGCGTTGCGTGTCGGGCCGAGCAGCGCTTGCCAACCTTCGTCTCGCGGTCCTGCGTTTCACGAACCGCCGTTCCTTGTTCAGCGCTATGACAGCTGAGCGGGAATTCAAACGGAAATAATTCGGAATAATAATAGTTATAACAAATGTATGATATGTATAAGTTGTAAAAATTTGTAAATTAGTCTAATTGTAAGTAGTAATGTATTAGATGAAGTTATGGAGACGGAAACCATGTAACCCCGAGGGGAACATTAAATAAACATACATGAACATACATAAACATACATAAACATATATATTAGTTATAACAATGCATTGTTATTATTATTATTATTATTATTATTATTATTATTATTATTATTGGGGGATCACGTGATGTACGTGGATAAGACGGTTGCGGCAGAGCGAAGCGGGTCATTAATTGGTGTGTTTAATTGAATTCAGAAAGACCAGTGCCCCAAATAGTAACCGCTTGATCGACGAAGTGGCTGGGGAAGTCCGGAAAATCTTACCAAGGGTGAAGGAGTGCAGCAGAGGACCCACAACGGCTTATTGTGGTTGCCGCAAAAATTTGAGGTTAGGAAACCCAATGTACTCCTAATGAACGCGGGGGCAGGGGGAGTCCACAGTTCGCCTAGTGGAGACGAGTCGGGCGGATTACCGACTGACAGTAACCTGGAATCCACCTTGCCGACCTCAACCGCGTACGGAGAACCCCGGGAGATTTCGAACACAAGAAGGACCGTGGGTCGACCGCTGAAGGCACGTACGTTCACTCGGGAGAGGGCTAACTCGGACGGCGCCAACCATTCAATCCGGGGCTTTCTCGGCTCAGCGGGGAGCAAGCCAGACGGCAATTCAGAGAAAAAAAGGAAAAGGGCTGTGCCACATGACCCGATCTCTCCTGGGGTCGCCACATTGGACTTAACTTTCTCACCGAGCCAAATTACAAAACTACAGAGAATGTCATCCCCGCCCAAATCTGTCACTCTTGAAAGGCTGTTCGAGGAACTTACAAAGCTCAGAGGAGAAAACTCGAGTAGGCTGGAAAGATTCGAAAGACAACTTACAGAATACCAAAAAGTCAACACGGAGGGGCTCCATGAGCTCAGGAAGGACTTACAGAAGATCGAAGCAGCCTCCAACGCAAAATGGAAGGAAAATGAGAAACTAGCCCGTTTTAGCCAAAAAGCTCATCGCTTTTTTGCGTAAGGCACGATCGTACAGTACCACACCCTCTTGTAACGTGTCAGAAATGTTTCAGAAATGTGTAAATGTCCGCGGAAATTTCAGTGTTACGTTTCTGGCACGTTTCAGACATGAAACATGAAATATTTCATGAAACGTGCCAGAAACGTAACACTGAAATTTCCGCGGACATTTACACATTTCTGAAACATTTCTGACACGTTACAAGAAAGTGTGCTGTGTGGGGTGCTAGTTTGTTTTGTAATAGTGTTCAAAATCCCCCAAGAATTTCAAAATTTTGATTCGAAGCCAATAGAAAGTATTCCAAGGACCGCTCTCGTAACTTCAAAATTGACGAAGCTGGCGACCGCGGTTTTTAAACCGCAAGTCGGATCGAGTCTACAATGAAATTTGGATATCTCCGGAGTAAAAAAAGTATCCTCTGCCAATTTCATCAAAATCGGTTCAGCGGTCTGGCTGATAGCGTGTTTACAAGCAACTTCAACGATTTGACATCGAGACGCAGGTGCCGGAAAAATTATCAAAAATTCTCAAAATTTTGATTCGTGATCACGAGGCTGTATTCCAAAGCTCGCTGTTGTATCTTCAAAATTGACAAAGTTAGCGAACGCCATTTCTGGACCGGAAGTCGGATCTGGTACACAATGAAATTCTGACATCTTCAGGGCGAAAGGAGTATCCTCTGCAAATTTCATCAGCATCGGTTTAGCGGTGTGGAAAATGGCGGGTTTACAAGCAACTTCAACGATTTGACACTAAGACGCAGGTGCCGGAAAAATCCTCAAAAATTCTCAAAATTTTGATTCGTGATCACGAGGCTGTATTCCAAAGCTCGCTGTCGTATCTTCAAAATTGACAAAGTTAGCGAACGCCATTTCTGGACCGGAAGTCGGATCTGGTACACAATGAAATTCTGACATCTTCAGGGCGAAAGGAGTATCCTCTGCAAATTTCATCAGCATCGGTTTAGCGGTGTGGAAAATGGCGGGTTTACAAGCAACTTCAACGATTTGACACTAAGACGCAGGTGCCGGAAAAATCCTCAAAAATTCTCAAAATTTTGATTCGTGATCACGAGGCTGTATTCCAAAGCTCGCTGTCGTATCTTCAAAATTGACAAAGTTAGCGAACGCCATTTCTGGACCGGAAGTCGGATCTGGTACACAATGAAATTCTGACATCTTCAGGGCGAAAGGAGTATCCTCTGCAAATTTCATCAGCATCGGTTTAGCGGTGTGGAAAATGGCGGGTTTACAAGCAACTTCAACGATTTGACACTAAGACGCAGGTGCCGGAAAAATCCTCAAAAATTCTCAAAATTTTGATTCGTGATCACGAGGCTGTATTCCAAAGCTCGCTGTCGTATCTTCAAAATTGACAAAGTTAGCGAACGCCATTTCTGGACCGGAAGTCGGATCTGGTACACAATGAAATTCTGACATCTTCAGGGCGAAAGGAGTATCCTCTGCAAATTTCATCAGCATCGGTTTAGCGGTGTGGAAAATGGCGGGTTTACAAGCAACTTCAACGATTTGACACTAAGACGCAGGTGCCGGAAAAATCCTCAAAAATTCTCAAAATTTTGATTTGTGATCACGAGGCTGTATTCCAAAGCTCGCTGTCGTATCTTCAAATTTGACAAAGTTAGCGAACGCCATTTCTGGACCGGAAGTCGGATCTGGTACACAATGAAATTCTGACATTTTCAGGGCGAAAGGAGTATCCTCTGCAAATTTCATCAGCATCGGTTTAGCGGTGTGGAAAATGGCGGGTTTACAAGCAACTTCAACGATTGGACACTAAGACGCAGGTGCCGGAAAAATCCTCAAAAATTCTCAAAATTTTGATTCGTGATCACGAGGCTGTATTCTAAAGCTCGTTGTTGTATCTTCAAAATTGACAAAGTTAGCGAACGCCATTTCTGGACCGGAAGTCGGATCTGGTACACAATGAAATTCTGACATCTTCAGGGCAAAAGGAGTATCCTCTGCAAATTTCATCAGAATCGGTTCAGGGGTGTGGATGATAGCAGGTTTACAAGAAATGGGGGGGTCACATACACCACTCTTGAAAATGCTCGAAAACGACTACCCGGGTGCCAAAACGTGCTCCCTACATGATTTCAGATTTTTTACTCGATCCGACGTTTTTAGCGATGGCGAATGTATAAGGCACTCCGTTTTCTACGATCGTGCCTAAAAACTGGCAGAGGTAGAGAATAAAATAAGCGCTCTACAAGCGGGACAACCCCCTGTGGAGGTGGAAGATCGCCTAACCAAGATCGAAGAAACTGTAATCAAGCTCAAGGGAGAAGAAAACCTGACACAAACCAGGAATCAGCTCAAGCACCTGAGGAACCTCATTAACACCCAGGAGAAGACATTAAAGCGAAATCAGATAATCATAAGAGGCTTCGAATCCAGCATGGCGGACATCGAGACGGAAGTTAAGAAGTACTTTAGGGATAAATTCGACCTCGTGGAGAACGGCATCGAGGAGGTGAGGCGATTCGGCGGGGAAGGCAGTCTCATCATGGTTAGATTCATAAACCAGCAGGTGAAGAAGGCAATAATGCAACTTAAAGGGCAAATCCTGAAAGGCACTAAAATCTCCATCCGAAACGACCTAACCCAGAGGGAGCTTCAAACCAAGAACAAACTGCTGGATATTGCCAAAGCGGAGCAGGCCGAGGGAAGACCGGCCAAAATATCTGGTAATAGGATCCAACTGGACGGTAATTGGTTCGTGTGGGACGAAGACACCGAAGCCCTTGCGTCGGCCCGCCCCCCTCGTAATGCCCAGCGAGCTCCAAGCGTGCACTCTAACCACCCCAGTAACAGCACCCGTCCGGATCATAGCCGTGATCGGCCGCTTCGCCCGTCAAAAAACTGAAAATTATCTTATGGAACGCGCAGGGGATGAAGAACCTTCTCGATGATCTGGACAAACTCGAGGCAGACGTCATTTGCGCGTGTGGCACCTGGGCGTTGCCCCCATATAGTAACTTGACCGGTGCAGCAGACTATAACATAACCTGGGTGGAGGCCACCAAAGAAAAAAGCAGAGGACGTGCCAGCGGCGGCATCATAATTCTTGCCAAGAAAAATATTGAAACGACGGTGTTGGAAAAAACGGACAGCTGGATCGCCCTGCTAGTGGAAACCAACGCGCAGTCCTTTATTTTATGCTACGCGTACTTTCGACCTGATAGAGACCTGAAGGCCGTGCTGGAGCCCCTGCAGGAAGCCATGGACGACCTGGCCGCAACCCATGCCAACCTGCCCTGGTTCGTGGCTGGGGACTTCAACGCCCGAGTCGGCAACCTGGGCCAGCTGCCGGAGGAAGTGCTGGAAGATAGTAGTCTCACTGCCGAACGAACATCGCTGGACACCGTGGTAAACCTCAAGGGGCAACGACTTGCCAACTTCATGGACGAGAACGGCCTAATACTCCTGAATGGTAGAACGATGGGAGATAAGCCCGCCAACTTCACCTTTTGCGAAGGGGGCAAGAGTGTCATCGACCTCGTGTGGACGAACCTCAATGGGGCTATTATCACCGCCGACCTGGTGGTCAGACAGCAATACACGAACTCAGACCACTTCCCAGTAGAACTTACCCTAACCCTGAACATCCCCCTGGAGCGGCACGCTACGCAAGGGCATAAAACAACCATGTACGCGTGGAAACACGAAACGAGGGAACGATACCAGCACAGGCTGGCTTGGTCTAGCAGGCTGGGCACTGATATTGCTGCCCGTTCACCCGAAGAGCTCAATGGAATAATCACGCAAGCCATAAAGGAAGCTGCCACGGAAGCAAACATGACCAGAATATCCCGGAGCCAGAAGCCGAACAGGAGGGATAAGGTCTGGTTCGACGAGGAATGCCACAGCGCCAAGAGAAGAGCCGAAGAACTCTTATTAATCTGTAAGTCGGTAGGCTTTAGAGATCTAGAACGTAGGGAATATCAAAAAGCGAAAAAATTTTGTAAAGCGTTATGTAAAAAGAAGCGTAAAGCCCATGATGCTACGACATTGGACGCGCTGGCCAAAACTCGCGATTCTAGTAACTTCTGGCAAGCTGTCAACAAATACAGGAAAAAAGAGACGACAAGTAACCCCATCCCAATTGGTCAATGGGAAACATTCTATGAGCAGGTTTCGCCGCCGAGGCGTACTGACGACACAGAGTTCACGGGAGTTCTGGACCCCGTCCTAGACGCAGATATCTCTTGGGAGGAAATGCAGACCGCTCTTAAATCGAGCAAGGTTGGCAAAGCCCCGGGCTCGGATGGGATTAGAAATGAATTCTTTAAGTTCTTACCGGCTAATTGGATTTTGTTTTTAATTTGTCTATTCAACAAGGTGCTCAGGCTGGAAATCGCTCCCTTTGCGTGGTCCAGAGCTCTCGTCACTATGATTTTTAAGAAGGGCGACAGACTCGACCCAGCGAACTACAGAGGTATAGCCCTCGTTAATCACATAGCTAAATTGTTCACAAGCATTATTCATAAGCGAATAGAGAAATGGGCGGAGGCGAACAAGGTGCTCCCGGAATCTCAGGCAGGCTTCCGTAGGGGCAGAGGATGCTTGGACAACCTTTTCGTACTCCAAGCCGCGATACAGGCAAGAATGAGGCTACCGAACGCCCCAATATATCTATTGTTTGTGGACTTCAAAAGGGCGTTTGACTCCCTTGACCATAGCCTACTGTGGAGAAAACTTTTCAGGATAGGTCTGAGCGCGAAGCTAATCAGAGTCGTCAGATGCCTTTACGAATCAGCCTGCCTTCAAATCAAAATAAACGGCTCTATATCTAAAGCATTCGAAATCTCTCAGGGGGTCCTGCAAGGCGAAATCTTAAGCCCCTTGTTATTCGTCCTATTTATTGCAGACTTTGATGAATTCCTCAGAGGGGAAGGCTGTGAGGGGGCTAATATTGACGGGGCAAGCGACATCCTCTCCCTATTCTATGCTGACGACTTGGTTGTCTTCGCGCTCTCCCCTTCGGACATGAGGAGAAAGCTCCAAGCCCTTGAAAAATATTGTGACAATAACAAACTAGTGGTGAACACCGACAAAACCAAAATAGTCATCTGTAAAAAAGCGGGAAGAAACTCCAAGAGAGACAAATTTTGGTACAAGGGGAATCCGGTCGAGATTGTCAAAGATTACGTATACCTAGGCGTTACGATAGCTTGCTCCTCCATGGGCCGTAGGGCAGCCGACGCGGCAATGAAAAAGGCGAAAGTCGCAATGGGCGCAGTTCTATCAATACTAGTAAAAGCCAAAGCTAATTCAATCACCTGCTCTATGAAACTTTTTGATTGCATCGCGGCGGCTGTCCTCCTGTATGCCTCTCCGGTATGGGCCTTACACTACTGCGACCTTGTGGAGCGAATCCAAACCGAGTATTTCAAGGCAGTATTTGGGCTATCTAGGTCCACAGCAGGGGCGTTAATACGCATTGAGTTAGGGAGGGAGAGACTCGCAACTAGGGTGGTAACAGACTCTGTAAAATGGATCACCCGCATGCTAAGCATGAAGAATGATCGCCTACCAAGAAGGTGTTTTGTAAGACAGCTACAGCTCCTGCGTGGTGGCGCGCCCGGTCGCAAGTATATCTGGGTCGCTAAAATCTACGACCTCGTCCAGTCGCACGCGCCTGAATGCTTGCATATCTTTGATAGCGACGACCCGGGAGTATGGCAGACCGCGCTAGAAACTTTTCTTACAAAATATAGAGAGGCCCTCCACAAGGACGACCTAGACCAGGCGACCAACTCCGGCTACCTGGAGGTGCATTCCCACAGGCCACTGAATGGCGAGAGAGCTCGGTACCTGAATAACCGCCTACCGTTTCAAGCGCTGGAAGTTTTTATGCAGCTTAGATTGGCGAGCAGCTATGGGTTTTCTATAAAAATTAATAGAAACTGCTATAAATTCGCGCCCAAGAGTTCATGCCCGGTTTGCAACATGAACGAACCGGACTCAGTCGCGCACCTGATCGAGGCTTGCCCCCTATACGAGCCCTACAGAAGGCATTATCTCTTCCCGTTGTGCGAAATTGAGGGAGGGGCTCCAGCCCCCAGAGCCGCTGAGCTCTTAAACAGGTCGGACGGCAATTCTGTGAAGCGCGTATTCCAATTTGTCCACAGGAGCTGCCAGCTTCGAGCTTTTATGTTGAATGAATAATAAATTAATAATGTAATAGTATAAAAGAGAGAAAAGTCTGTGGTAGTGATCGCCAACTAAACCAATTATATGTATGTATGCATGTTTATATATGAAGGTTTAGGTATGTATGCTTTTTGTTATAGCACAGCGTATGGTGCGAGTCACGTTAAAGCCTAACCGCCCCTAGCAAGGCGCTTGCCAGGACAACCCTGCCCGTCCCGTCCGAATTGATAATCAGTGTAGGAACTCAGGATGTCGATCGTGGGCGGGCTGTTTAAGGTCCGCTAAATTCTGTAGCTTTAGGGCCATAGTTTCAAGTTTCATTTTATCTTTGAATTAGTATAATTAGTACTAGAAGGCCTTGTTCCTCATTCGCTCGCTTCGCTCGCTTCGCTCGCTCACTCGGTTGAGGGGGAGCGTTGTTCCTCGCTCGCTTCGCTCGCTTGGTTGTCAGTGGTATTTCAAATATTTTGGGAGTGTGTACTATCACTTTATGCAATTGAAATCGGTAGAGGATTGTTCCTCGCTCGCTGCGCTTAATCGGTTGTCAGTAGTACCCAAAATATTTTAAGAACATACTGATATTGTTACGCTACATCTTTTCGATGGTTCAATTGTATTACAGATGTAAGATGGATATGTAACATGTATTTGCATAAATTGAAATTGTTATTAACCTTACTATGGTCGGCAGAAAGGGGCACAATTATACTATACGTTTCAGATAGTTCAATTGCATTACAGATATAACGTGTATCTGTCTGTACCTTGTAAATCGCAGTGTCTGTATTACAGAATGCATATTTTCACCTGTACCATATGAATGTACCATAGCGACAATTTCCGAAACCTCATTAAATAAACAGAGATCAGTTCAAAGACCTCACTCCACCTAGTGATGAGTCGCTCGGTCGGAGAGGACGTTGTTCCGCGCTCGCTTCGCTCGCTCGGTCGTCAATGGTATTTCAAGTATCTTGGAAATGTATACCATCACGCTATGCAATTCAGATCGGTGAAGGATTATTCCTTGGTATAACAGTAAAGTACATGATTGTATTTCCGGATTACCGGATGTCCGGATGTCCAGAAAATTTCCCAATCCTGGTACAGCAAAGACTTCATCACTATTCTCATCATTCTCATCATATTATTACTACATATATTATATTAATAAATTACCATTATTATTATTATTATGATTATGTTAGAATTAGATTGTTAAAATTATCATGGAAAATTCGTCATGCCTACTATGAATTCCGATGTTCCGTTACTCAACTGACAATTCATGATAATAGTATCCAGATATTTTAAGAACATACTAATATTATTACACTGTTTAATTGTATTACAGATCGAGAATGGATATGGAACATATTATTGCATAAATTGAAATTAATATCAATCTTACTATGGTCGGCGGAAAGGGGAACACGTAGGTGATGAGTAAACATATTTTTCCAAAAAAAGAACGAAAATTAAATTGAGTCATTTATTCCGTATCCGAAGTTCAAATGGTAGGACACGTTCACAGATTATAATGAGCAAATTAAGAGTTAACAAAAGATGAAGTTATTATCTATAGTACAATATTTCCAGATTCAAAATTATGCAGAACGAAAATTAAGATACACCATATAGTGTGCAGTGAAGCAAAAACGAATGAATTATCTAATGAAACTCTGAAAATCTCGAAATATTGTAACTAGCGAGGCTTTAGTGAATTTTATACGTATGATTTCAAGTTATATCGGATGTAAAAGAATTATTCTCCAATAATGACGGGTTCGATTTGAAAAAAAAGTACGCGCTACCCGCATTTTTCCTAGCTTTTGCATCTTCCCGTTAATTAAGTAATGTAAAATTCACGCTCTGTGCGCACTTTTTCTGCACACCGACAATCTCGTAAGCAGTATTAAGGGAAGGCTCTACTCGATTATGACCGACTTACCGACATAAGTGGGCGTGTCGCTTATTTCGATGAAAATTGAAGTCTACGGGCCTAAATCGCAAAAAAGGGCTCTGTCGCGGATCGCTACGTGTAATTCCGAATCTAAATATGTCAAAACCTTTTTGTTTTGTGCGGAAACAAAGTAATGGCATTGTTATTACGAAAATGTGTCAATTGGCGTCGTCGCCCAACTTTCACCGTCAATTTAACATCTGAATAATCATCTATGTTATTGATAGTCAACATTATTCAACAAACGTTATACACAAATTAGTTATCAAAAGTCAGATGAGAAAATCAGCTAGTGTTGAACAATTATCTGAATGACCACAAAAATCGAAGTGTAGTGCATAATCTCTACTAATGCCGTCAACTGTTGTCAGAGTGTCCGCGAGGTTATTATACACTACGGAATGTTCTCAGAAGTTATAATTCTAAATTTATCGCACACACAAAACTGTCACGATAAAGTATCCCCCCCCCCTTCTTCACTTGATGTGAAAGTTGAAACACAGTATCTCGGAGCCACGAAGACTAAAGGAGTCCACAAGCTTGGCAGGGTCTAGCAGTTTCCAATACTTGGTTACGACGTCATAGATGCAAATGAGGCACAAAGAGACTTCTCAGGCATAGGCGAAGAATAGTTGCAACTATCCGAACCCAATACTGAACCTAACGCCACTCTCTTCTGCATGTATACTTGTTTACACCAAACTGAAACAATCAATCAGTCCAAGCTGATTATATCAAACTCGCAGACTTAGTAAGTTAGTATGCCAAAAATGTTGTCTTCATATTTCAATTCGAGTCTACATACCTCTTTCGATGATAATTAATTCTCCCTACGTCTCTGATTTGGCGAAACATCAAATGATGGGATGACATTGTATCGACCCTGTTAGCGCAGACTGCAGTCTTGAAAAATAAGACGTTCCCCTGAGTGACCATCGTGTAGATAGCAGAATTACGCTGTGTCGTTTTCCGGCCGTAACTTTGTAAGAGATGCAACTGCGAATTCGTTTGTTAGGTGATGTCCCGAAAATATTGACTTCGAATTTGAATCAAATCCAATTTTCATTTCGTTTTCGATGATATTCGATTCTTCGTATTTCTTCGACTCATTCAGGCGTCGAACGACAGGCATCCTTCCAACCTGGCTATTAGTGTAGAATCCAGGCCTAGAAAATAAAACTTCACCGTAGGTAACCGGCTAGTAGGATAATAGAGTTACGCTCTCGAGAAGCAGTGCAACTGCTAATACAAAGCTTCAGGGACACCTACCAAGAGTGATCCACAGGCAGAATTCCAACGATGAATTTCCGTAATAAGAATTCCCTCGCAGATATGCAAATCTTATCGGTGTTGCGTTAAATGAAGCAAATGAGGAAAACAAAACTTTTTGGGAACGAATTCGCGCTGAATAAGCCTAATACGCGACCATTAACAATAAGTAAACTAACGGGATTACATATCGGAGAAGAAGCATCGATCAATAACATCGGTAAATATTACAATATACTACAATTTTTAACGCGAAGGCACCCTGTGCCCATCTCCGTACACACACATACACGTGTTATTCAAACACATACGCTCACACATACACACACCTAAGTTGTCCTCTCATGTAGCGCATTTATACCCACGTGAGGCATCCGCAGCTGAACATATTATATAGCGCTTATGTCGTGATGAGACAGCAGCTGATTACACGCAGCGCTTGTGTCCAGATTAGGCAGCTAAGTAGCGCTCACGACCAATTGAAGCAACTAAAATTTGTTATTACCAACAGATTCCTGGTATCGTAGTCCATAACAATGCCCCGAGACTGCATGTACAATATGTATAATCTACATATAATATAATTAAAAAATAGTGATTCGTCACCAAATGTACGATAAAACTCAACATTCCACTGTGATTTTGGATATCACATTTCGAACAGAATATACTTTTGAATTTGCTTCTCTGAAACCACAACGGATACTATGGATCTCAGTTTATTAGCTTACGAAGCACCAAAGATTTCCTTATACACAATATTTCTTGTATACACTTTGCCATTTGATGTTTCAGTCGATTTCTTTGTCAGCAAGACTTTCAAATTATTTTTCGACTCAACTCTGGACAAAGCATATAGTTGACCATGACTAAACACGGGATTTGGTAAATAGACTCCAACGCTATCGAAAGATTGACCTTGTGACTTGTTAATTGTCATCGCACAGCCCAATCTCACAGGAAACTGTCTTCTGACCATCTTAAATGGTACATCTTCTTCGCTCGGTGTTAAATCTATTCGTGGTATCAGTACAGTTTCGCCAACGCAATTTCCACTTATAATTTCAGTACAGATCAGATACTGGTTTAGCTTTTTTACAACCAGTCTAGTACCATTACATAGCCCTTGTGACAGATTTAGGTTATGTAACAGGATGACGATACTTCCTACTTTCAACATCAACTTATGGGGTGGAAGACCATTGGGAGTCAATGAATTCATGAATTCAATCGGAAGTATATTACCGATATTCGTATTATCTTCATCTTTACCTGTGTCGACACTCAGATATTCCGCTGCATCACCTTTAATTTTTGACAATATTTCGTTGTTTATGGCAATAACATCGACATTGGTCGGAGCCAATATAACCTTACCATAATTCGAAGGGTCTTGTGGATCTACACTTTCTCCAAATATTTCTCGAACGATATCACCATTTGAACGGAATTCCGTAGGAATGCATGTAACTTCGTTGTTACGTTCAAAAGAATCGCCAAAAACACCATCACCAATTCGCAGAAGCCATTGTGTGAAATCTGTTTGTCCATCAGAGACACGAATGTTGCCCTTCAATGACATGTATACGAATTGTTTCCATAAGGCACTTCTCTTAACACACGCTTCTAGAATTTGTGTCCTACTTCCATGTCGCACAACTGGTAAAGTTTGCCTAAAATCACCAGAAACTATGACTATTTTACCACCAAATGGTTCGTTACAATTACATATATCTCTCAACATACGATCAACGGCCTCTAGTGCATACTTAGAGGCCATTGTTATTTCATCCCAGATTATAGCTTTCGAATTTCGAATGCGCAACCCTTGTCTAGAATTCGGTTTGATATTACACGTTGAGCATTCGTTTAACTGTAACGGGAGTTTGAAGGTTGAGTGTACAGTTCTCCCTCCTTTCAACAAATTCGCTGCAATTCCAGTCTATGCTACGGACAGCACTATCAAGCCCATACCTTTTAATGTAGTGATAATGGTGTTATGCAGATAACTTTTTCCGCTGCCGCCAGGGCCGTCCACATAAATGCACTTATCAGAGCTTTCGCCACGTACAGCATTCATGACTGCAGCATAAACATTACGTTGATGTTTCGTTAAACTGTTAACTAATGCTGTTACTGTCTGATTAATAGCAGTTATGTCCTCGTCATTGTCTATATCGCTCGAAAATATGTAATCTTCTTTTAAATCTGAAACAGTCTACACATCTCTTTCGGAAACTTGAGATTCGATCCTTCGGCTCAACATTTGTCCCATTCTTCATCATTACTAACTAACTTTCGCGCTACTGCTGCTTCAAAAAACGATGAGTACGTCGTACCTTCGAAAGTTTGCAATTCACCGTATGATTGTGCTCCCCGAACATGTAATAGCAACAATCTCAAATAGTAACGCTCAGTTTCGCGAGAACTCACGAAATACATTCTGCTCAGTACAGGTTTTACAAATTTCTTTCGTTTCGTCCACTCTGTATTTTTCTTATTGAACACATAATGAGTTGGAATTTCACAGTACAAATAATTACGCGCTTCCACGTCGATCTTATTAAGGTTTAGCCACGCAAGCAGCGTTGATTCTTTATTGTTGTCTACGGCTACATTTTCGCGACCCTCTTCAAAATATAACGTATGTTCGTTTTCTACGTGAACAGCTAGCCTATATATAGCGTGCGATTGCTCGTTCATCGGAAATTGGTACAGTCGATGCATTGCCTCGGGTGGACACACATATCGCGTTGATATATATTCGTCAACCTCGTCATATTTCACGCTATTTTCTTCCTGTGCATCCTTCATTTCGACGACCGCGCAATCGTGCCCTTTATAACAGTACTTGAATAGATACTTTATACATTGGACCGTTGTACATATTTTATTTCAGTCAATTAAATTTCAGTAATAAATATGCGTTATAGGGCACAACACTTCTGTTATCTGCAAACCTATGTACCCCTCCTTTAATCGTATCACAGATCACATTACCGTCGTCTCGTCTGCGATATAATGGATACCCGGTTGACATATAGTTGGTTTCGGATATGTAATCTTTGGGGTAACGTTTGGTACATCGATTTGTTTTACTATCCATGCAGGGCGAATTCACGTTTTGGTGACCACATGGTCCATGAATCATACATTGTTTGACTATTTCATGCAATAACGGGTGTCTCGTTTTGTCTGGTATCTCGGCAGATACTATTCTGTCAACATCGTCTGCGTTCCTAATTTTACTATCTTCTTCCAGCCAAAATAACATATGAGCATGTGGTAGGCCTCTTTTTTGAAAACTTTTAGTTCAAACACCCTAGCTATAAGATCTGGTCGATCCGTAGCAGTTTGACCAGGCATCAAATTTTCGACTATGTCTTTCCACTTCGGATTGCAGGTAATTGTTATGAATAAATCGGGTTTCCCGTATTTTTGCAATAGCGTCATTGCATCGATAAAACTTTGCTGTAAGGCACGCGGACTACCGCTGAACGAAGATGGTAATATCACCATTTTGCCAATCCTTGCGTTGTCCTGTCCGGCTTTGTTATGTAGATAATCAATGACTCCTTTATACAATTCGGCTCGTAATTTGCTTTGTTGATTTCTTATGTAATATAGACGATTACTTTCAACTTTTGTCCACATATCAACAATGTACTGTTGAGACAGTCTTCCCATGTTCAGGCATGGATTAAATCCCCCTCTATCACTCAACTTGTAGCTGTAATATTGCAGCGCGGTTATTTCACGATTACCGTGGTTTTGCTTTATCCTTGGCGACCATCCTGTTTCACCAGAGGGAAACATCAGAGGATATGTCATAGGATCGACGTGTTTACTCAAACTTGGAATACTTATAGGACCTCCCCCTTTAGAGTACACGCATACATCTCTCTGTACCGGAGGATCTCCATCTTCTGCAACAAACGCAATTGCCACTTCGTTACAAGTTGGTAGGTTAAAACGATTTTTATCCGCTTTATCATCTCTCTTCAGCCACATCCTTATTTCGCGCGGAGATCCCCCAGTTGTATGTGACGACTGTCTCTCTTCCTCTTCCATCTCATGCATCATTTTGAAAGCTTCCACGTATGGATTGATTTTTCGTATAATGTCATCCAATTCACGTAGAATCTCTGGCAAACAACCATCATTGCCGGGATGCTGCATGCGTACTCTGGTGGCAATTTCATTATCGATTATGTACAACTGTCCGTATTTACGGACTTCATCGGCATCTGGGTGTAATGCATACGTGTTATGATATGTTTGTCCACATATACGAAATACAAATGGACCCCGACTCCCTTTGATCGAATCCAATTTAGCTCCAAAGCTTGCAAATGCCAATGAATTATTATAACTTCTTGCATTTCGTAGAAAATTTTTACTCCGTAGATCCGTCCCATTGATCAGCTGTATAATTGATTCTGGATAAGATGTATCTTCCGATATGCTTACTTTACCTTTGTGAGAACAGATGTTGTACTTCTTATCGCTTGGTAATTCAGAGATGAAATGTCTTGCACTACAGAATTCGCATAGATGATTCCTTTCGCCTAAATAATGTGATTCTACTTCATCCTCCACCAAGTCTAAATTCACTATCAACGCTTCGTCTCGGAGTTCTATGTGACCATTAGATTTTAATTTTTTCGTCCTGGATGACATTAATAGTTCTTTGCCGAAATATTTTCTTTTATTCGATGCAGCAATCTTAATAGATACCTTCTCTTTTTTGTATGTTGCAGCTGCCTTGAGTCTGTTAGCCCGTTGTTGCTCAGATTCTTTTGCACGCGTCTGTTGCATTCTATCTGCAGCTTCTCTACGTACCGTCGTCGCCCTTGTATCATCGGTGTTTATTATAGATTTTCTTTTTTCTTTGTTGTAAGCTGCTGCGGTCTCAAGTCTATTATTTCGGTGTTCCTCAGATTCTTTTGCGCGCGTATGTTGCATGGCCATGGTCACTGAATGACGGTAGACTTATTTCTCACATCGCACTTTGAAACTATTCAGCTCAATAAATATGTATACATATGTATTCACCATGATTATACCTCAACGCTGATCATCACAATATCGACGATTCTCGGATGATGTATACTCGATAGACACCAACATATAGTGGCATCAGTCGAATAACAAAACATCGAAATTGTTTATAATAATAGCGGAAAATGTCAGTAAAATAACGAAACATCGGCATTTGTAGTGGGCATGACAAATTGTTTATAATAATAGCGGAAAATGTCAGTAAAATAACGAAACATCGGCATTTGTAGTGGGCATGACGAATTGTTTATAATAATATCGAAAAATATCAGTCAAGTGACGAAACATCGGGATTCATAGCCCGCAAGTCGAATTGTTTATAATAATATCGAAAAACATATAATAATATCGAAAAACATATAATAATATCGAAAAATATCAATCAAGTGACGAAACATCGGGATTTATAGCCGGCAAGTCGAATTGTTTATAATAATATCCAAAAATATCAGTCAAGTGACGAAACATCGGGATTCATAGCCCGCAAGTCGAATTGTTTATAATAATATCGAAAATTATATAATAATATCGAAAAATATCAGTCAGGTGACGAAACATCGGGATTTATAGCCGGCAAGTCGAATTATTTATAATAATAATAATAATAATGATGATGATGATGATGATGATGATGATGATGATGATGATGATGATGATGATGATGATGATGATGATGATGTAATAATAATATAATATAAACAATAATAATAATAATAATAATAATAATAATAATAATAATAATAATAATGACAATAACAATAATAATAATAACAATAATAACAACAACAACAATAATAATAATAATAACAACAACAACAACAATAATAATAATAATAATAATAATAATAATAATAATAATAATAATAATAATAATAATAATAATAATAATAATAACAACAACAATAATAATAATAATCATATATAACAACTGAAATGTTAATTGATTCATTCATTCATTCCTATCTCACGAAAATCCGAATCCGAAAATCGGAACATCCGAACATCCGAACATCCGATCACGTACTTTACTGTTATACTAGAAGGCCTTGTTCCTCATTCGCTCGCTTCGCTCGCTCACTCGGTTGAGGGGGAGCGTTGTTCCTCGCTCGCTTCGCTCGCTTGGTTGTCAGTGGTATTTCAAATATTTTGGGAGTGTGTACTATCACTTTATGCAATTGAAATCGGTAGAGGATTGTTCCTCGCTCGCTGCGCTTAATCGGTTGTCAGTAGTACCCAAAATATTTTAAGAACATACTGATATTGTTACGCTACATCTTTTCGATGGTTCAATTGTATTACAGATGTAAGATGGATATGTAACATGTATTTGCATAAATTGAAATTGTTATTAACCTTACTATGGTCGGCAGAAAGGGGCACAATTATACTATACGTTTCAGATAGTTCAATTGCATTACAGATATAACGTGTATCTGTCTGTACCTTGTAAATCGCAGTGTCTGTATTACAGAATGCATATTTTCACCTGTACCATATGAATGTACCATAGCGACAATTTCCGAAACCTCATTAAATAAACAGAGATCAGTTCAAAGACCTCACTCCACCTAGTGATGAGTCGCTCGGTCGGAGAGGACGTTGTTCCGCGCTCGCTTCGCTCGCTCGGTCGTCAATGGTATTTCAAGTATCTTGGAAATGTATACCATCACGCTATGCAATTCAGATCGGTGAAGGATTATTCCTTGGTATAACAGTAAAGTACATGATTGTATTTCCGGATTACCGGATGTCCGGATGTCCAGAAAATTTCCCAATCCTGGTACAGCAAAGACTTCATCACTATTCCCATCATTCTCATCATATTATTACTACATATATTATATTAATAAATTACCATTATTATTATTATGATTATGTTAGAATTAGATTGTTAAAATTATCATGGAAAATTCGTCATGCCTACTATGAATTCCGATGTTCCGTTACTCAAATGACAATTCATGATAATAGTATCCAGATATTTTAAGAACATACTAATATTATTACACTGTTTAATTGTATTACAGATCGAGAATGGATATGGAACATATTATTGCATGAATTGAAATTAATATCAATCTTACTATGGTCGGCGGAAAGGGGAACACGTAGGTGATGAGTAAACATATTTTTCCAAAAAAAGAACGAAAATTAAATTGAGTCATTTATTCCGTATCCGAAGTTCAAATGGTAGGACACGTTCACAGATTATAATGAGCAAATTAAGAGTTAACAAAAGATGAAGTTATTATCTATAGTACAATATTTCCAGATTCAAAATTATGCAGAACGAAAATTAAGATACACCATATAGTGTGCAGTGAAGCAAAAACGAATGAATCATCTAATGAAACTCTGAAAATCTCGAAATATTGTAACCAGCGAGGCTTTAGTGAATTTTATACGTATGATTTCAAGTTATATCGGATGTAAAAGAATTATTCTCCAATAATGACGGGTTCGATTTGAAAAAAAGTACGCGCTACCCGCATTTTTCCTAGCTTTTGCATCTTCCCGTTAATTAAGTAATGTAAAATTCACGCTCAGTGCGCACTTTTTCTGCACACCGACAATCCCGTAAGCAGTATTAAGGGGAGGCTCTACTCGATTATGACCGACTTACCGACATAAGTGGGCGTGTCGCTTATTTCGATGAAAATTGAAGTCTACGGGCCTAAATCGCAAAAAAGGGCTCTGTCGCGGATCGCTACGTGTAATTCCGAATCTAAATATGTCAAAACCTTTTTGTTTTGTGCGGAAACAAAGTAATGGCATTGTTATTACGAAAATGTGTCAATTGGCGTCGTCGCCCAACTTTCACACTTTCGTAATAAAACAATGCC
>JAEUYN010000183.1:0-48770 GCA_018257835.1 Euura lappo
TGAGTAAACGTGAGATTGAAATAGAGTAAGATTTAATTCTTGGGGAAACACTATTTTGAAAATTATATTTATTCAAGATCTATAAGTATATATTGCAAATAATAACCCAAAGTGCAAGGAGTGCATACTATAACACGCAATTTGGCTGCACACTCTGCGTCGCATAATCGCGGAATACGTGATTGCACGTGTGATAGCGAAACGCAGCTCAGTGTGCACGCACGTTGTGCGGCATCACTTCGTACTGGCAAAAGTCACGCATTGCACACGCACAACGTGCGCCCGCACGACGTGCGCGTATTGTGCGTAGCACGATTGTTATCAGCTGGGAACATGTCCTATATCTGTTTCAATATGAAAAATCCTAGTTTATTCGTAACAATAAGTAATGGTTCATAATTTTGGGTTTCTCAGCAATATTGATTGAAAATAACAGGTCAGCCGTGTCATTGGGCTTACACAATATTTTTATCTACCTGGATGAAGTTGTAATATACCGTCTGGGTTCGAACTCGTGCTGGATATTGTATGAATCCTTTTCCAAATTTCTATGCATTTATTTTCTTAGCAAAACTGCTGAGATAATTTCCTAATCTGCTATTGTTCCAAAATCACATTTAAAAAAATCGGTAATGAACAGAATGCAGAGACTCAAAGTATATGACGTTATAAGGAACGGCCACGAAACCACTAATCTCAATTTTATAGAAATTCACAAGAATCTTCTTCAAGAAAAAGATGAAAAACTTTCAATTTCCATTTCAATAGATATTTTTCCATCAAATATTAGCCACAAATTCTGAATCATCCTGTATATACACACAGCTAACTAGTGTTATCACTTATTTGTCATCCAGAAACTTACAATACACACGATTGGCATATTTCAGTGGTAGAAATTCATACTTTTCGACGACTACATACAAAAAAACTATTTCAATTTCGGCCAAGTACCCGATTGTCGTATTTCGGCGGTAGAAATTAATAATTTTCTACGACAATTCACAAGAAACTATTTTCACTGCAGCCAAAGATACGATTGTCGTATTTCAGCGGTAGAAATTCGTAGTTTTTCACGACAGTATACGAACAACTATTCCCACTTCGACGACGAATACGATTGTCTTATTTCGGCGGTAGAAATTCGTAATTTTCTACGAAAATATACGAACAACTATTCCCACTTCGACGACGAATACGATTGTCTTATTTCGGCGGTAGAAATTCGTAGTTTTTTACGACAGTGTACGAAAAACTATTCGCCCTTTGACGACGTAGACGATTGCCTTATGTCAGCGGTAGAAATTCGTAATTTCCTACGAAAATATACGAACAACTATTCTCACTTCGGCTGGGTACCTGGTTATCGTATTTTGGCGGTAAAAATCAATAATTTTCTACGACAATTTACAAAAAAACTATTTCTACTGCAGCCAAAGATACGATTGTCGTATTCCGGCAGTATAAATTCGTAGTTTTTCACGACAATGTACGAAAAACTATTACCACTTTGACGACGTAGATGATTGTCGTATTTCAGCGGTAAAAATTCGTAATTTTCTACGACAATATACGAACAACTATTGCTACTTCGGCTGGGTACTCGATTGCCGTATTTCGGCGGTAGAATTGAGTATTTTTTTACAATTATTTACGAAAAACAATCACTGAAAACATTTGTAGAAAGTTCTCGTAGATATTCGTATGAATTTGTAGATTTTTACTACAATTTACGATGAGTTATTACACTTTTTGCAAGTTGTAATTTTTCGTCGTTATTCGTAACAAATAATAGATTTTCATTAATATTCGTAGGAATTCATAGATTTCTATGAAAAAAACTACGGAAAAACATGATTTTCTACGTATTTGTATATTTCGTAGTTTGTCGTAAAAATTATTTTCACCAGGGTAGATCACAAAAACATTTTTAGAGGGTAAAAGTTGTCTTCAACTCACCCCCGTTACCCACTAGGATAGAAGCTACAGCCTTTGTGAGATTGGTTAAGGCACTCGTCAAAGTAACTGAAATAGAAATAGAGAAGTCCTGAATATCAAACGGAATGATTTTCCAGAATACGGAGACAAAGATAATTCGAGCGTTTTGGTAGACGTATAAATTGGTCAAGTAAGTGTATCCACTTATCACTTACCAACGTCTGCGTTTTTCAGGTCACTTCCTGAAAATAAAATAGGTACATCATGACACTATTGTACTTTGTCAATATTTGACGCATGGCTTAGTAGCTATGACTTGAATATCTTCATTGGGTGACATTGTTTTCAACTCACTGCGGGACGACTCTCTAACATCATCCGCAAGTTCTGTCAGTCGGGTGCTGACAAATGTGAAGTCATCTGAAATTTAAGTAAAGAGGACTGTGATTAAGTCGTCATTCCGCGGTGTTCGACTCGCTTGAGCTAAATTCGAACAACAAGTGAATATCTGTCATTATCGAAAATCTCTGTATCTTTAACTCACTTTTGATTTTAGCAAACGCGCCTGGGTCGATTCCTGAAACAAAAAGCAGGATATCATGACAATACTTGACGAATCAAGTGGAATCTGACATGTTGAAAATGGTTTGAAAATTCCGTGTAGCATAAAATGTAGAGAATAAAATGGTTCCAAACAAAGAGCATAACGTTATAAATTCGAACAACAAGTAAATATCTGTGATTATCGAAAATCTCTATCTTTAACTCACCTTTGAGTCTTTTAGCCACGGGTTGGTCGCCTCGTGAAACAAAAATCAGGATATCATGACAATACTTGACGAATCGAGTGGAACCTGACAGGTTGAAAATGGTTGAACATTCCGTGTAGCATAAAATCTAGAGAATAAAATGGTTCCAAACAAAGAGCATAACCTTCAACAAACACATTTTATCTAGATCGTGATGACGTACTCATAGTTTTTATTTTTAACGATTCAATGAATCTTACACTGAGAAAAAGAATTCGTTGAATTTACCAAATATATTTAGTTGAGGTAAATTTGATTGCTTCAATCCGTTGGCGGTCTATTGAAACAATGCTCAGTCGATATAAATAAATCGGTCCAGTTCGATCAATTGGATTATGTATTTGAATCCATCTACTTAATTCAACTATATATTTTATTGAATAAATCGTTGAATGGTTGCACAAATTAGCTGGTATTGTTCATTCACTAGATGACTTTCAACCGCTCCGTTGCACAGTATGAAACTAATGCACTGTTGCATAGAAAGAATGCTCCCTTCACCGCAACAAAATATCTTGTTGCATGAAGTTGTACATCAAGATGATTCGATAACACATCGCAATGATTGACCCAACGAAACATTTCGTGCTTCAGAGCATCACATCCCACTGAATGAACCATACACCTGATTGACTGAACTACGAGTTTTCACATATACAAGGTTACTTGAATCCCAACTGAGGTCGCTTTGAATGAGCACCGAACTTGAAGCAAGTAAATCTCTAGTCCGCGCAAGTCGAAGATTCGGTCCGTTGCCATCGCTCGCATTGATTGGTCCGATCAAAAATATAGTTGACACAACTATTTTCAGGGTCGAAACAAACTGGAAGTCGATGCTCCCAACTGACTTCGTTTCTACAATCGTTGATTCGTTCAATCACAGGCGTTGTTACTTGGACCCCAACTGAGGTCGCTTGGACCCACAGCCCAACTTGAAGCAAGTAAATCTGTAGCCCGCGCAAGTCGACGAATCGGTCCGTTGCCATCGCTCGCATTGACTGGTCCGATCAAAAATATAGTTGACACAACTATTTTCAGGGTCGAAACAAACTGGAAGTCGATGCTCCCAACTGACTTCGTTTCTACAATCGTTGATTCGTTCAATCACAGGCGTTGTTACTTGGACCCCAACTGAGGTCGCTTGGACCCACAGCCCAACTTGAAGCAAGTAAATCTGTAGCCCGCGCAAGTCGACGAATCGGTCCGTTGCCATCGCTCGCATTGACTGGTCCGATCAAAAATATAGTTGACAAATAACTATTTTCAGGGTCGAAACAAACTGGAAGTCGATGCTCCCAACTGACTTCGTTTCTACAATCGCGATTCGTTCAATCACAGGTGCTGTTACTTGGACCCTTAACTGAGGTCGCTTGGAACGACAGCCCAACGCAGCAAAGTAAATCTGTAGCCCGCGCGAAGTCGAAGAATCGGTCCGTTGCCATCGCTCGCATTGACTGGTCCGATCAAAAATATAGTTGACACAACTATTTTCAGGGTCGAAACAAACTGGAAGTCGATGCTCCCAACTGACTTCGTTTCTACAATCGTTGATTCGTTCAATCACAGGCGTTGTTACTTGGACCCCAACTGAGGTCGCTTGGAACGACAGCCCAACTTGAAGCAAGTAAATCTGTAGCCCGCGCAAGTCGAAGAATCGGTCCGTTGCCATCGCTCGCATTGACTGGTCCGATCAAAAATATAGTTGACACAACTATTTTCAGGGTCGAAACAAACTGGAAGTCGATGCTCCCAACTGACTTCGTTTCTACAATCGTTGATTCTTTCAATCACAGGCGTTGTTACTTGCCCCCAACTGAGGTCGCTTGGAACGACAGCCCAACTTGAAGCAAGTACATCTCTAGCCCGCGCAAGTCGAAGATTCGGTCCGTTGCCATCGCTCGCATTGATTTGTCCAATCAAAAATATAGTTGACACAACTATTTTCAGGGTCGAAACAAACTGGAAGTCGATGCTCCCAACTGACTTCGTTTCTACAATCGTTGATTCTTTCAATCACAGGCGTTGTTACTTGCCCCCAACTGAGGTCGCTTGGAACGACAGCCCAACTTGAAGCAAGTACATCTCTAGCCCGCGCAAGTCGAAGATTCGGTCCGTTGCCATCGCTCGCATTGATTTGTCCAATCAAAAATATAGTTGACACAACTTTTACAGAATCGGAGCAAACTGGAATTCGATGCTACCGACTGACGTTGTTTCTATACAATCTCCGGCTTGTTCAATCGCGTACATGGTTCTATCACATTGGTCTAAGAAGAATGTCGTGAACTACGACAAAAAAAAAAAAAAAAAAAAACAGTCTGGAATAATTTGAGCCACCCTGAAATGGTGCCTACTTGCATTCGGAACCTTTTTCCCGTAATCACTCGTATTCCTTATTCCTGCAGGTCAATGCACGTAACTTGACAGTAATACTGTGCCGCGTCTTACTTCCCGAAATATGACAAATTCCTACGCCCCATATACTTTTCCGTGCAAAAGCACTGCGTGCCCACCGAATGAAGTTCAGTGACTCCAAATAAATCCGTTGCTAGGAAAAGCAAAGAATTTCACGTTTTGCAGCTAACTGTCTATTTCGCGATCAGAGCGCTATATAGTATATAATATTATCAAAAAATACAATGCTAAATGATGCTGCATGAGTAAACCTAAAGATAGCTATATACATCCTTTCCATTGTCCAATAAGCTAAATCGAAGAACTGTTACAGTCTCTGATGTAAACTTTGATTTAACCTTGCTCGGCCGAAAGTTAGTCATGTACTCCTACATACGTATAAGATTTACATTTCAGTCAGATATAAATTTATAGACAAATATTACATGTGTACGCAACGCTTAATGTTGATGTAATATACGTTTACACAAGGCACAGTCTAATAATCTTTATTCCATATAATAACCGCGGTTCCACGCATAGCGCCGGTGGTGGCTGCTGAAACGCGTGAAGCGCACTCAACCACCAAGGGAATGGTTGAATTTGCTGTTTTGGCCGTGCACCCTATAGCGTATCGCGTCAGGGGAGGCAGTGCACGGCCGCCGGAGCCCCGCAAAAACCGTTTTGTCAACCGACGGTATGGTTGATGCTACACGTTGACGCGGTTCCTGCCGTGCACCCCAACGTATCGCGTCAGGGGAGGCAATGCACGGCTGCCGGAGCCCCGCAAACACCGTTTTGTCAACCGACGGTATGGTTGATGCTACAAGTTGACGCGGTTCCTGCCGTGCACCCTAGCGTATCGCGTCAGGGGACGCAGTGCACGGCTGCCGGAGCCCCGCAAAAACCGTTTTGTCAACCGATCGCATGGTTGATTCTGCACGTTGACGCGGTTCCCGCCGTGCATTGCGTCAGAGCAAGTAGTGCGCAGCTGCGGAAGCCTCGTAAAACAACAAGCCAGCCAATAGAATTAGGACATTCGCAGTTCCGAACATCCGGAATCGTATAAGACATCCGGTACGCGCCAAACGCTAGACCGGCTAGACGCCATTTCGTGGTAACTGCCCCCTGCCACGGAATCGTTCTTAGCATCGGACTGGTGAATATTATACGATTTATCGCTCATCGTTCAGCGATGGCTGATAAATATTGCCGAGACCTGTTCGAAACGTGGGGCCTGGATGAAAATGTCATCAACCGATTCAGCGGTAAGTACGTAGTAAATCAGGATACATTTTTAATAAAACTCGACAACGGATTCTTGTTTTTTTGACTGAATGTTAAGGGCATGCTGGACTCAGTATTTCCGTATTTAAAAAATGATGAAGCCCGATATGAACGGGGGTGTTTAATGGGTTCCTTAGACGATTTGTAATCAAATTGGTAGCTGCATGAACGTGTATCTCACCAAAATCGAGTAAAATAAGCCTTTTTTGTGTTGCGAAGCGTGAGACCGTCACTTGTTTTCACTCATATCACCGACTACGTATCTCAAAGGTGGAAACGGGCTATGTAGCGAACTCATAAATATAATTCCACTCACATATATCGCAAAACTTGTTCATTTCACTCAACGATGAAGCCTGAGAATTGTTTCCAGAAAAAGACTGAAATTCTCGGTATAAAGCATCCATGTTGGATCGTTTCGCGTTGCGAGTCGGGCCGAGCAGCGCTTGCCAACCTTCGTCTCGCGGTCCTGCGTTTCACGAACCGCCGTTCCTTGTTCAGCGCTATGACAGCTGAGCGGGAATTCAAACGGAAATAATTCGGAATAATAATCGTTATAACAAATGTAAGGTATGTATAAGTCGTAAAAATTTGTAAATTAGTCTAATTGTAAGTAGTAATGTATTCGATGAAGTTATGGAGACGGAAACCATGTAACCCCGAGGGGAACAATAAATAAACATACATAAACATACATAAACATACATAAACATACATAAACATACATAATAATAATAATGCATTGTTATTATTATCATTATTATTATTATTATTATTATTATTATTATTATTATTATTATCATTATCATTACAATTTCCGAAATAATAATCATAACAATTATTATAATAATAATTATTATTATTATCATTGAAAAAAATTTACTCGAAAGTGGTGTGAATGAAAATGAAAACGTATGCGCCATTTTTTTATTTTTTTTGTACTAACACTGAAATCCTGTGAAACGCACAGAATAATCAAAATTCCGATTCTTTTGAGACATTTTCAAGTTTCAGCATAAAAAAAACTAGATAAGGCAGAGGTGTAAAGTCGTATACGCCCATTATTTTTATTTTTTTTTTATCTTGAAAATGTTGTGAAAATCGGAATTTCAATTTTTTCCGTAATAATAATGATGATGATGATGATGATGATGATGATGACGACGATAATAATAATAATAATAATAACAATTATTATCATAATATTATGATAATTATTATTATTATGATAATAACAATATGATAATTATTATTATTATCATTGTAAAAAATTTACTCGAAAGTGGTGAAATTTGTGAATGAAAATGAAAACGTATGCGCCATTTTTTTTCTACCAACACTGAAATCCTATGAAACGCACAGAATAATCAAAATTCCGATTCTTTTGAGAGATTTTCAAGTTTCAGCATAAAAAAACTGGACAAGGCAGAGGTATAGAGTCGTAAACGCCATTTATTATTCGATTTTTTTTTATCTTGAAAATGTTGTGAAAATCGGAATTTCAATTTTTTCCGTAATAATGATGATGATGATGATGATGATGATGATGATGATGATGATGATGATGACGACGATAATGATGATGATGACGATAATAATAATAATAATAATAATAATAACAATTATTATCATAATATTATGATAATAATTATTATTATTATGATAATAACAATATGATAATTATTATTATTATCATTGCAAAAAATTTACTCGAAAGTGGTGAAATTTGTAAATGGAAATGAAAACTATGCGCCATTTTTTTTTTTCTTTTTCTACAAAAACTCTAAAATCCTGTGAAACGCATAAAAAAGTCTGATTTCAGAGTTCTTTATGTGAAATTTTCAAAATTCAAAATTCAAAATTCAAAAAAAAAAAAAACATTGACAGGGCAACGGTATAAAGTCGTATAGTCGTAGTACGCCATTTTTTTCACAAATACTCTTGTCCTGTGCAACGCATAGAAGAATTGAAATTCCGATTTTCACAACATTTTCAAGATAAAAAAAAATAAAAATAAAGGGCGTATACGACTTTACACCTCTGCCTTATCTAGTTTTTTTTATGCTGAAACTTGAAAATCTCTCAAAAGAATCGGAATTTTGATTATTCTGTGCGTTCCACAGGATTTCAGTGTTAGTAAAAAAAAAAAAAATGGCGCATACGTTTTCATTTTCATTCACACCACTTTCGAGTAAATTTTTTTCAATGATAATAATAATAATAATTATTATAATAATTGTTATGATTATTATTTCGGAAATTGTAATGATAATGATAATGATAATGATAATAATAACAATGCATTATTATAATTATTATGTATGTTTATGTATGTTTATGTATGTTTATGTATGTTTATTTATTGTTCCCCTCGGGGTTACATGGTTTCCGTCTCCATAACTTCATCGAATACATTACTACTTACAATTAGACTAATTTACAAATTTTTACGACTTATACATACCTTACATTTGTTATAACGATTATTATTCCGAATTATTTCCGTTTGAATTCCCGCTCAGCTGTCATAGCGCTGAACAAGGAACGGCGGTTCGTGAAACGCAGGACCGCGAGACGAAGGTTGGCAAGCGCTGCTCGGCCCGACTCGCAACGCGAAACGATCCAACATGGATGCTTTATACCGAGAATTTCAGTCTTTTTCTGGAAACAATTCTCAGGCTTCATCGTTGAGTGAAATGAACAAGTTTTGCGATATATGTGAGTGGAATTATATTTATGAGTTCGCTACATAGCCCGTTTCCACCTTTGAGATACGTAGTCGGTGATATGAGTGAAAACAAGTGACGGTCTCACGCTTCGCAACACAAAAAAGGCTTATTTTACTCGATTTTGGTGAGATACACGTTCATGCAGCTACCAATTTGATTACAAATCGTCTAAGGAACCCATTAAACACCCCCCCGTTCATATCGGGCTTCATCATTTTTTAAATACGGAAATACTGAGTCCAGCATGCCCTTAATCGTTACGAAATTGATCACTATTCATACAGCCACATAGACTGGAAAAAAATTATTGTAGTTACGGAAGCATTTTCATGTTGTACCCGAATAAAACGAATATCTGAAAACTGAATACCTATACCACGTGTTTCGCTGAAAATTGGCCAGCTACTTTTGGTTCTCGGTGTTCGGACCCGCACAGAGGGGAATTTCAACCATGCCTCGTTCAAGCTAACTTGATTTTGTTTGAACGTGCCGAAAAGCGCGATTTAAATTTTGTGGTTAGATCGAGGTTAAGACTATTAGGAGTATAATAGGGAATATTCTGATTTTATGAACCATTGAAAAATAATCAAAGAGTCTCAATTCTTTCGCCTTGAGTCTACGAAGACTAGATTCTCCGCCTCAAGTCTACCGCGAGGGAATTCTCTGTCGATGCCTTGGGTCTACGGAGACTAGATTCTCCGCCTCAAGCCTATGGAGAGGGAATTCTCTGTCGATGCCTTGGGTCTACGGAGACCAGATTCTCCGCCTCAAGTCTACCGCGAGGGAATTCTCTGTCGATGCCTTGGGTCTACGGAGACTAGATTCTCCACCTCAAGCCTACGGAGAGGGAATTCTCTGTCGATGCCTTGGGTCTACGGAGACTAGATTCTCCACCTCAAGCCTACGGAGAGGGAATTCTCTGTCGATGCCTTGGGTCTACGGAGACTAGATTCTCCGCCTCAAGTCTACGGAGAGGGAATTCTCTGTCGATGCCTTGGGTCTACGGAGACTAGATTCTCCGCCTCAAGTCTACCGCGAGGGAATACTCTGTCGGTGCCTTGGGTCTACGGAGACTAGATTCTCCACCTCAAGTCTACCGCGAGGGAATTCTCTGTCGATGCCTTGGGTCTACGGAGACTAGATTCTCCGCCTCAAGTCTACGGAGACTAGATTCTCCGCCTCAAGTCTACGGAGAGGGAATTCTCTGTCGATGCCTTGGGTCTACGGAGACTAGATTCTCCGCCTCAAGTCTACCGCGAGGGAATTCTCTGTCGATGCCTTGGGTCTACGGAGACTAGATTCTCCGCCTCAAGCCTACGGAGAGGGAATTCTCTGTCGAACAATCTAGTATCCGTAGACCCGAGGCGAAAGAATTCAGTCTGATTATTTTGCAATGGTTCATAAACATCAGAACATTCCCTATAATACTCGCAACCAGTGTTGAGCCAATTTGTAATTACTTAATTACAAATTACAATTCGTTTGATTCTGTTACAATCACAACTTGTGATTTGTAATGAAAAAAAAAATCAGTGATAAAAACGCTCTAGTAATTAGTGATGTAACCAAAATCCATCGATCCCGGTTCAATTACAAAGAGAATCCAGGCGAAGTAACGCCTCCACACTTAAAAATACTAGACAATTTTTCTTTGCACGAACAAAATAGCAGCCTACGAGACGTAGAAAATGCATCGAAAGGGGCAGTTCATGAATAGCATAAATCTCTCTCTATAGTTCATTCATGAGTACCTATATTTTTCAGCCTCGTACACAGAATGTCTCAAAACAACCAATTGAATAATTGAAATCATTTGATTCAACAAAAGTTTTTACATTAGTTTTCGTTCGTTGGGGGTAAGAAACGTAACATATGAAGTAATAATCTTTCAACTGATTGTGCCTTATTTTGCATGTTAATGTTTATTTGAACTACAATACATTTTTCAAATATTATTATTCGTTGGTCGATTCTTTCTCATTACTACTGCTTCTGATTGCAATTTTACTTTTGTTTACCATCTTGAAAAATAATCTCAGAAAACGTCATGCAATCTTAAACTCTCAACAATAGTAATCGATTTTATTACTTCAGTTGTCCGATATTCCATCATGTTCGTCTCGTTACATTCACATTTTACAATCAGCTGATGAAATTTATCTAAATTCGCCCTCATTTTTCATATAGATAACGGCATCAACGAAGCCGTAATCAAAGATTTAACGCCGGCGTTAATCAAAGAATTGATCCCACACATCGGGCTAAGAGTGGACTTCACGAAGAAGTGGGAGGCGATCTTCTCGAAAGCAGAACCTGCGAAAGTAAGTAGTGGTTGAATGATACTTTGACATAATTAAAGAATCGTAGACATTGATCGATGTGTCCTGTTGATTCAATTCAATTTGAGGGGGTTTATTCATATTTACACCTTTGAATCTAAAAAAAAAATGTTTTTTTCCATTGAACGGCAAGTAAAATAAGTCTGTTGATAGCACAATATAAAACTTTTATCTGTAGTATTCATTAGAAAATTTATTTTGAATATTATGTATAATTTATATGTATTGTTTTAATCAGAGTAAACTGTTTATTTGAGGTTTCTGGGGTGAATATTTGCTTATAGAACCATCAATTTCGAATAAAAATGGTACGGAGACAATCTTTTGAAAAAAAAAAAAACTGGCGTGTGTTATTCTAGCTGAACAATCCAGATGACAGTGATACAGATGCTACCACCGTAACACTAGCGTCCGATTCGGAGATCAATTCTGAATCGTGTGAAGAAGAGCGGAACAGTCTGAAAAGAAAACATAGTTCCTTGGGAAGGTCACTCTACAAAACGCCCCCCATCATTGACGTTAGGCAGCTACTGGAAAGTACAGTACAAGGGCGAGCCATTCTCAGGTCTTACAAAGATACGAACCAACTGACCAGAAAGAGCCGGAATCTATTGGTTGAAATCATAATTTCACAAACACTACAAGACTTTGAGTCGTATGTATTTTACAATTCTTCACTTCGTTCATTTTGTCTGAAGACGACGGTCTGATGTAATGGATAATACGTTTTGTACTATTTTTTTTTTCAACAGAGGTTCGAAACTCATTGATTATGAGTACCTGACAGAAAAAATAATCCAAATTTTCCCAACTGAGACCCCGGGCACGTACTATATTCCGCCAATAAAGAAAAAGTTTTCAAGGACTAAAAAGTCAGTTACCGCTCGAGGGAAACTCGTTGACAAGTATCACAATAAGATTAGAGAATACAGATCTTTGACAGGACTAACAAAATCGTACGCGTCAACTTCCGAGACTGAAGCGAGTGGCTCCGAAACAACTGAGCGTCAGTATAAATTTTTTCCATTATTCGCTGCTATTGAAAGACACTTAATTTCAGTCAAAATTTGGGCTATATCATTGGTTATGCTTCCTCGGAGGAACAGTTTCGCATTCGTTCACTCTCTGTAGGATTGAATCTAGATTATTTATCTCTTCGAAAAATTTTTGCAGCTGATTGTACCCTAAAGTCTTGACCACTTCCATGTCTTCAGTCTTCTAAAATCTTGATTCAAAACTAATCCAATTGATTATTACGTCTATTCCAATCCAGAGAATAGAGCTGTGACTAATTCTCTCATATATTTCACTGCTATTACAGTCCAACTCGAAATTGAACAAAGTAGATTGTGGCTGCAACATAATCGAGAACCTTGGGAAAGCGTCCTCATACACTGGAACAAAACCGCATCCTATAGACACTCTGGTGGGGTACTTGAATCCAAAAAAGTGTCGGATATTTATGAGCAATGGCCAATATTGAAAGATCCAATGGGGCACATTTTGATCGATGAGGACTTCAAATACCTGCACCGATCTGACCATGCAGTTGCTTTTATCGATTGGCCGAATTTTTTCACCAAACTTCAACTAGTTTGTCCAATCAAGCCAGATAAGCATGCATCCAATTTGATGGAATTCCACAAACAAGAGCTTAAAAGTGGTACGAGAGACATTGCTTCAATGGACATTGACTTATTTGGATTTTTGGGTATTTCAAAATTTACATTATGTTACGCAGATTGCAGAGTCGTCGTTGAACTGTTGCTACTACCGTATCTAATCCCACCAAAAGGCAGAATTCGCATTAAGCAATCACATTGGAAACCATCGATTAGCGAAGCTCAAAACAGCTTAATTCAACACGCAAAGGTTGGTATCATTTTATTTTTTCCTTTACTGTACTTTGCGCGAGACTTCACCTAATTTTTTGACAACTCTCTCAATTCATCCATTTGATAATTTTTTTTTTTTTTTTACTTTTCACAACACTCGCTTTTCCTTCCCATCCCTTGTGAATCCTACCTTGTTCTCCGTCTTCCAGTTTCTTTTCTTATTCGAGCTCTTCCTGCCCTCTCTTTAGCGCTTCTCTCCTCCGTTCGCTGCTCCTCCTCAGCCTTTTTCTGCTATATCTGTTGCTCATTCTCTCTTCCATATCACTTTCTTTCTCTCCAATAGCTCCGCTACGTCTTCTCCCACTTTGGCTGTAGGATACGAGCTTCATACCTTCCCTCTTCTTCTTTCCCATAGTCTTTTCATTGGTTGTCTTTTCCCATCAATTCATCCGCAGCCTCTTCTTTGCCAGCTTCTCCTCCATCATAATATCCTTTCACTTTCGTCCCTTTAACAACGTGCACATAACGCCCGCCTTATTTCATTTAACAACACTAGAGTCGAAAAATGTGCTATAAATGAGATTATGTTAGCAGCAACCACCTAAAATATCGGTTATTCATTTTCAATGAGACTTCTGAATTTTTATACTTTTCCTCTTGATAATTTTTTGGCTTCAATGAACGGTATTACAACTTTTTCGCCTTGTCTTGGGGAGCAATTAAACTTTATAAACGTTTCCAAAGATCTGCTATGCCGATGTTTGCATTTGAACTCTGATTTTCGATGATACCTAAATGTTGACTTAGAAAATACTTCAACTATATACAGACTCGACTGAACAATGAGCGAACAGAGTAACCAATGTACAGTTGATTGACCTGATCAGGCGTCTACAAGTATCAATGAGTTTAGGAATAGAATAATGTTCACAAAATTCCAAGATCTCTCGAGATGTTCCTCAGCTGGATGAAGCAAACTTGACTCACAATATTTTTTCATTTCCATAGGTGCCAGGAGATATCGATTCTCTTAAACAGAAGAGGTCTGAGGCAATGCAAAAGTTGGGACTCACTGTACAACCGTATATCATCGTGGTTGGACCTGAGTTAGATGAAATACACAGTTTCTACGTGTACGTCGATACAAACGTACTGTACAAAGTGCCAACAGCGTTGAAAGCCTTGGATGTATGCTTCAAAGCTTTCCACACGTTAAATGCCCTCTACCCACCAGAATGCGAACACATATGGTTCCTCATACAAAAAGGTCTGTACAAATTTAGTACGAAGTACGACAGGCAAATACCCTACGTTATAGAAATCGCTCATGCGATCGAGCTACAAACTTGAGTAATTCTCGTTGGTGTTCGCACTCGATAGCTACAATTACATGTTGTCAATGAGAGTAGCGATATTGTTTGCTCTATGATTGAAAATTTTTGTTTGTCGATGCGTTAGTCTCTGTATTTCAAAATGAGTCTGTTCGTTTGTTCATTTTGTGAGAATACTTATCCAACAGTTGCAACTCTCATTAAGCATCTGAATCTAAGGCATTATTCTCTATTGGGCACAACTTTTTATTGTCAGCAAGACAAATGTTATCGGAATTTCAGTAGTATATATGCGTTTTCCAAACATTTAAAGACTAAACACTCGATCAAGATTTCGTCGATTCCTCGAAAAAGTCGTGAACGCGAGCATATATGTGCCAAGCCTGAACAGATTAACCCTTGTCATGAATCAGTAGAATTCTCAGAATCCATACCAGCATCAACATCCAGTACACATACTGAAGAGCCTTTCCACCAAGGGTTGGAAGAATTCGGCCAGATCGTCGGTAATGCTGCGATTGCTTTTGTCGCTAAACTGTATGCTTCTGATTCTATAACAAGAGCTTTAGTACAAGAAATGGTTGAAAATATTACTGCGTTCATGACTTGTGGTTGGATTGATATACTTAAACAGCAAACCTCTTCCAAGTCTGAAAATACAGAAGCAGATTTAAACGAAATGTTTAACATTCTTACCAAACCTTTCTCGAATTTAGAAACCGAATACCAAAGATTAAAATTTTTCGAAAACTCCGAATCTCTTATTCGACCAAAGCAATTTGCTGTCGGAACCGCTCCGAAACCGATTACTATTGATCGAAGGACAGAAATGGATATAATTAATTTGCACGCACAAGTAATACCTGTGGACGAAGTTTTACAACATTTTTTGGAACTGCCACATGTTTTCGAGAAAATTACAACATACATCCAAGAATTGAAAATAAGTGAAACAGCGGTACATAGCTTGATGCAAAGTGAGTTATGGAAGTCAATTGAACTGAAATTTGAAAACAAGTTAGTTTTACCCCTCATCCTTTACTTTGATGATTTCGAAGTGAATAACCCACTAGGATCGCACACGACTGTAAACAAACTAGGTGCTGTTTATTATACACTTGGTTGCATACCACCGGAATACTCTGCAATGCTAGAAAACATTTTTCTCGCTCAACTTCATAACACAATAGATCAAGCGCCATTTGGAAATAAGATTATGTTCGCCAAGGTCATAAATGAGATTGTTAAACTTGAGGATGAAGGAATACGATTAACTGTAGGTGGCAAAGAGAAACAAGTTTACTTTGCTTTAACTCTTATTGCAGGAGATAATTTAGGACTTCACAGTCTTCTTGGGTTTGTTACGGGTTTCAATGCGAACTATGCTTGTAGATTTTGTGTATCGGATAAAGCTACACGTCAGAGTCAATTGTCAAAAGATGCCGCGAAATTACGTAATTTAGCAAACTATGCAACAGACTGTGCCGAACTGACCAATGGTATAACCGAGGAATGTGTATTCAATGTAGCTCGATCTTATCACGCAGTCATCAATCATTACTGCGATATCATGCATGATTTTTATGAAGGAGTTTGTCGATATGATATAGCTAAAGTTTTGAACTATTTAGTGTACATAAAGAAATATTTCTCCCTCGAGACGCTCAACGATAGAATAAGATTGTTTGATTACGGTTGTACTATTGACAAAAATAAGCCTCCTGAAATCAGCAAAAATGCTTTAAAAAAAGGATGTGTAATTTGTTCGGCATCGGAAATGTTGACCCTAGTTCGTTATCTAGGTTTAATAATCGGTGATCTTATTCCAGTCAATGATGAAGTTTGGGATTTTTATACCGTCCTCAGAGAAGTGCTTAGTATAGTAATGGCAACATCAGTTAGAGTTGAAGATTGTCAGTTACTTGATACCCTAGTTGCAGAACATCACAGTTTATACTTGAAACATTTCAAAGAGCCTTTGAAACCTAAACATCACCATATGGTGCATTACTCAAACGTTATGACGAACATTGGGCCACTGAGAAATCTTTCATGCATGCGATTCGAAGCCAAGCATAAAGAGTTGAAAAATAATGCTAAAGTTGTGTGCTCACGTCGTAACATATCTTACACTTTAGCTCTGAAACACCAACTAAAATTGAGTCAAAGATTTCTGGCAAGTAAAGGTTTCGAAGAACGGGTACTCTGGGGGGTTGTAGATGAACTGGATTTTAGTGAGATTGCCAATTATACAAACTTTACACATCTACTTCCTGACAAGGTTACCGATGAGTACATATCTGTGTCGTGGGCCAAGGTCAATGGCACCGTGTACAAAGCAGGTCATATCGTAGTCGTAGACATGGATGATGAGTACCTCCGATTTGGTAAAATACAGCATGTTTTGATCGATCGTAAACATGAAGCATATTTCTTATTCACAAAAATGACGACGTTGCACTTTTCTAAGCACGTTCATGCATTTCAAGTTGTGGACACTAACGACTGGGGGTTTATCTCACAAAAATCCATGCTCACTTACGTGCCATCCACAGCACATCTCATGGCCGACGGAAAATATTACATACCAAGTGAAATCTGAAAAGCACTTTGGTTTCGAAGGAGGGACCACTTGTCAGGTGTAACTTCGGGCCTTGACTGTAGTATACATTTTTGGCCAAATTTATTTTAGAATTTTGATTCCGAAGTTTGAAGACTCACCCCCACGAATGGTGAACGAGTCGACGCAAATTTTTTCATGCACCCAATTTAAGTTTATGAAATAACAGAGCGGCTAAGGTGTGGCTCAATAATATCCTCATTGACAACATGTAATATATATGCTTTCGAATATTTATCCCTGAAAACGCTGTACCTGTGGTACAATACTGTACTTCGATTAGCTGTAGGTTTAAATTACAAATGTGATAAATTACGCATCACCTGATGATGGTATTTTAAACTAACGCCAATCAAACAAACGTAACGTGTGATAATTAATTGTTATGAGACAAAACTACGTACTGATAAAACCAAAGTTCCTATACTATAGTCTAGTTTAGGCATTAAAAGCCTAGAGATTTATATAATTTTATCTGATATGCGTACTTGCATTTATTAATATTCTTCAGTGAATTGAATTCTCATTTTTCTTGAAGTGTGTTCTACCTGAAAAAGAAGATACATACAAAAGTATAATATCGTAAAAGATTAGGCATCAAAAGCCTAGAGATTCATATAACTTTATCTGATATGCATACTTGCATTTATTAATATCCTTCAGTGAATTGAATTATCATTTTTCTTGAAGTGTGTTTCACCTGAAAAAGAAGATACGTACGAAAGTATAATATCGTAAAAGATTAGGCATTAAAAGCCTAGAGATTCATATAATTTTATCTGATATGCATACTTGCATTTATTATTATTCTTCAGTGAATTGAATTATCATTTTTCTTGAAGTGTGTTCTACCTGAAAAAGAAGATACATACGAAAGTATAAAATCGTAAAAGATTAGGCATTGAAAGTCTAAAGATTTATATAATTTTATCTGATATGCATACTTGCATTTATTAATATTCTTCAGTGAATTGAATTATCATTTTTTTTTTTTTAAGTGTGTTTCACCTGAAAAAGAAGATACATACGAAAGTATAATATCGTAAAAGATTAGGCATTAAAAGCCTAGAGATTCATATAATTTTATCTGATATGCATACTTGCATTTATTGATATTCTTCAGTGAATTGAATTATCATTTTTCTTGAAGTGTGTTCTAACTGAAAAAGAAGATACAAAAGTATGAAATCGTAAAAGATTCGCCATTAAAAGCCTAGAGGTTTATATAATTTTATCTGATATTATAGTATAGCATATGTATACGTGTATGATAGTTTGTACATGTACGTCAAATTGACTTCATTACGCATCACCTGATGACTGTATCTTAAACTAACGCCAATCAAACAAACGTTAACGTGTGGTAATTAATTGTCATGAGACAAAACTACGTACTGATAAAACCAAAGTTCCTATACTATAGTCTACTTTAGGCATTAAAAGCCTAGAGATTTATATAATTTTATCTGATATGCATACTTGCATTTATTAATATTCTTCAAAGAATTTAATTATCATTTTTCTTGAAGTGTGTTTCACCTGAAAAAGAAGATACGTACGAAAGTATAATATCGTAAAAGATTAGGCATTAAAAGCCTAGAGATTCATATAATTTTATCTGATATGCATACTTGCATTTATTATTATTCTTCAGTGAATTGAATTATCATTTTTCTTGAAGTGTGTTCTACCTGAAAAAGAAGATACAAAAGTATAGAATCGTAAAAGATTAGGCATTAAAAGCCTAGAGGTTCATATAATTTTATGTGATATTACAGTATAGCATAAGTATACGTATATTATAGTTTGTACATGTAAGTCAAATTGACTTCAATAAAATGTACTTACTCGACTTAAATTGAATTCTGTATTGATACACCCATATCCTCTTTCTATCGACAATATATCCAACCGCTTCCGAAAATTCCGGATTTTCCATACCACTGATGCAATCTGTTCTATAGTTAACATTCACTTTTTCTCACCGAAGTGACGCTTTAAGGGATTGAACAAATTCTCTCTGCCAAAATACATAAATTTGTCTGAATTAGGAAATGCTTGTGTCGCACAAACGTACAGTCTACTGAGCAGGATGGGTTGCCCTTTGGAGCAGAACATCCATTCTCTTCAACCAATCAAAGGACTACAGATGGCAGTGACTTCCAGAAGAAATATCACATTACTTCTACTGAATACCTACTTCGGTTCACAACCAGATTATTTCCTCTGACGGATGTTGGATTGATCCAATCGAATAATTTGACGTTTCGAATAAGTGCTGACAACAGCAGAACGTGGGTAAAATCAAGCAAATTCGTCGTGTACTCGACCGATCCATTTCTTGTTCCGTACAAATATCGATACATTTGAAACAAATAGTTAGTTCAATCCACACGTTCAATGTCTCTATAAGTACATTATTTCATTGGTTAGAACAAATGTGTGGTTCAATCCACCCGTTCCGTGTTCTCATCAGCTGGAGATCCCGTCGGATAGAAAAAATGTGTGGTTCAATCCACCCGTTCCGTGTTCTCATCCGCTGAATATTGAGTCGGATAGAACAAATGTGTGGTTCAATCCACCCGTTCCGTGTTCTCATCAGCTGGAAATCCCTTCGGATAGAACAAATGTGTGGTTCAATCCACCCGTTCCGTGTTCTCATCAGCTGGAAATCCCTTTGGATAGAACAAATGTGTGGTTCAATCCACCCGTTCCGTGTTCTCATCAGCTGGAGATCCCGTCGGATAGAAAAAATGTGTGGTTCAATCCACCCGTTCCGTGTTCTCATCCGCTGAATATTGAGTCGGATAGAACAAATGTGTGGTTCAATCCACCCGTTCCGTGTTCTCATCCGCCGAATATTCCGTCGGACAGAACAAATGTGTGGTTCAATCCACCCGTTCCGTGTTCTCATCCGCTGAATATTGAGTCGGTTAGAACAAATGTGTGGTTCAATCCACCCGTTCCGTGTTCTCATCAGCTGGAAATCCCTTTGGATAGAACAAATGTGTGGTTCAATCCACCCGTTCCGTGTTCTCATCCGCTGAATATTGAGTCGGTTAGAACAAATGTGTGGTTCAATCCACCCGTTTCGTGTTCTTATCAGCTGGATATTCCGTCAGTTAGAACAAATGTGTAGGTTCAATCCACTCGCTCGGTGTTTCTATCAGCACAATATTTTATTGGTTGAAACAAATAACGAGTACAGTTGAGTCAATGTATAATTAAATCTGTGTGGAGTTTGCTTAACTTGAACATGAAACCAGTTCACAATACCAAAGTAGTTGTTCAAGCAACCAAAAAAATATTAAAGTCGACTAAATATGAAGTTGAAGATGCAATCTAACGGTTCGTTTGAATGGATGTCCCTTTGATGCAAGTATTTCTGCATGATTGTTCTGAACAAATGATTTGGTCCAGTCAAACACAAATCTATTTCGCCGCCCGTGACCGCCGGATTTAGTTGAATGAAACGGAAAATGTTTGATTCAATGGATTTTTTTTCTCAGTGTACCACCTGCAGAACATACATGCTGCAATAGTATATTGTGCAACGAGTGGGCAAAAATGACGATTCTGAGTAAGTGTGAATATAGCCGCACGAGCCGAAGGCGACTTCGGATATCATACGTACTCAGAATCGTCATTGCCCGCGAGATGCACATAATATTTTTCCCAATAAATATGTAAAATTAGGCGATTTTAGCCGTTTGCTGAAAATGAACCAAACTAGCAAACCATTTCTCCACTAGAGAAGAAATGAGACTATTCCTCGACTAGTGAAGAAATGGTTTGCGTGTGTTGTGTTCACCAGTGGGCAGGACTAGTTTTTGTTCGCTAGTGGAAAAATAATTCTCTATTTCCTAATTCATTGAGAAACAGCGTCTTTTGTTCATATTCAGCAGACGGCCAAAACCGCCTATTTTTACATATGCGTTGGGAAAAATGTTAAGTGTGCTGTTAAATATCGCATGTCTAATGGCATAAGGTCGTAAGCGCCGAAATCGCGATTTTGGTGGCAAATGGTCGTACAATTTTTTTTTTTCACGCCATTCGCTCTGAAAACGGCCAAAATGTATAGATCAATTGAAATTACAAGATCGAAAAATGTAAGTGCAAAAGGTCATAAGTTTGGCGGATACGTCGTTCTTTCATTACAATTTTGAGGGAAAAATAAAAAACAACGCAAAGGCAAAACGTCGTAAGGACCATTTTTTTTCATGATTTTTAATGATTTGTCCAAATAGTTGTAAAAACTCGTAAAACGCAAAGATAAATTGAAAGAACGACCATTTAAAAAAGTCGATAAACAATATTGGTAGTTAAAAGCAGAAGGTCGTAAGCGCCATTTTGATTTTTTTTATTTCTCATGATTTTTTTAAATAGCTCTAAAAACTCGTGAAACGGAAAGAAAAATCGAAATCGACGTGGTTTCGAAAAATTCGATAAAAGAAATCGCAGTTAAAAGCAGAAGGTCGTATCCGCCCAACTTACGAACTTTTAATTGATCTACACGCTTCGAAAGTTTTCAGAGCGATTGGCGTGAAAAAAAAAATTATACGACTTTATGCCAGTATAAACAGCAAAACGTCGTATAATGGCGCTTACGTCCTTATGTCATTAGACACGCGATATTTCGTGACACAACACTTCAAAAGTTGATTGCTCTTGATATACATGAGTTCTATGAATGGTCGATTTTCCACTTCGGTACCATTTTACGGTTTTAAATTTTACTTTCTGTGATACGAAAATGTAGGCTGCATAACAAAATAAGTATGCCGTTAAATATTTCGAGACACAATACTTGAAAAATTGATTGCTTTCGATATACGTCCATGAGTTCCAGTTTGGCTGTTTGAATTGAAATCAGCAATTCGAATATTCTCAGTTTGAATATTGTATCCTTGTTGTATCGAGAATATTTTACTCCTTGATGCAAAAATATTTCTACGTTTATCTACAGAACAGGTTTTTTTCACCTGTCGATGATGTGTGTGAATAATTGCAATGCTGACGTGGAAGCTATCGAACCAGTTGACTCTCAATTAGTTTTTTTTTACGTTATTCTCACTTATATGTATGTATTTTCTAGCGTACCTGATTGAAATAAGTATAAGTGAGGTTTTAATGTATTGGAAAATTGAACGTTCGAGCATGTGCTATTGGTCTGTAACTTACCGCTGCTGCAGCTGGCAACACCCACGCACACCAATGAGGCGACGAGAAGACAGACGATCTTGTTCATGTTGAAGGTAGCCACTTACTTCGTTAGAAATAGGTTTCTGGTTAGAATTCGTCCGATCCGTCGTATTTATACACAGCAGAGAGACCCCCTACCACGTCGATAACTTAACGTAGGCGATGAACAAAACATTGGTAACGTATGTCGCGTGTCTAATGACATAAGGACGTAAGCGCCATTATACGATGTTTTGCTGTTTATAATGGCATAAAGTCGTATAATTTTTTTTTCACGCCAATCGCTCTGAAAACGTTCGAAACGTATAGATCAATTGAAATTACGAGATCGAAAAATGTAAGTGCAAAAGGTCGTAAGTTGGGCGCTTACGACCTTCTGCTTTTAACTACCAATATTTTTTATCGAATTTTTTTAAATGGTCGTTCTTTCAATTTATCTTTGCGTTTTACGAGTTTTTACAGCTATTTAAAAAAAATCATGAGAAATAAAAAAAATAAAATGGCGCTCACGACCTTCTGCTTTTAACTACCAATATTTTTTATCGAATTTTTTTAAATGGTCGTTCTTTCAATTTATCTTTGCGTTTTACGAGTTTTTACAGCTATTTGGAAAAATCATGAAAAATAAAAAAAATAAAATGGCGCTCACGACCTTCTGCTTTTAACTACCAATATTTTTTATCGAATTTTTTTAAATGGTCGTTCTTCCAATTTATCTTTGCGTTTTACGAGTTTTTACAGCTATTTGAAAAAATCATGAAAAATGAAAATAAAAATAAAAATGGCGCTTACGACCTTCTGCTTTTATCTTAGTATTTTTTTTCATAAATTTTCGAAACGGTCGTTTTTCAATTTATCTTTGCGTTTTGCGAGTTTCTACAGCTATTTGAAAAAATCAAAAATGAAAAAAATAAAAAGTGCGCTTACGACCTTCTGCTTTTAACTACCAATATTTTTTATCGAATTTTTTTTTAAATGGTCGTTCTTTCAATTTATCTTTGCGTTTTACGAGTTTTTACAGCTATTAAAAAAAATCGTGAGAAATAAAAAAAATCAAAATGCGCTCACGACCTTCTGCTTTTAACTACCAATATTTTTCATCGAATTTTTTTTAAATGGTCGTTCTTTCAATTTATCTTTGCGTTTTACGAGTTTTTACAGCTATTTGAAACAATTATGAAAAAAATAAAAATCAAAATGGCGCTCACGACCTTCTGCTTTTAACTACCAATATTTTTTATCGAATTTTGTTTAAATGGTCGTTCTTTCAATTTATCTTTGCGTTTTACGAGTTTTTACAGCTATTTGAAACAATTATGAAAAAAATAAAAATCAAAATGGCGCTCACGACCTTCTGCTTTTAACTACCAATATTTTTTATCGAATTTTTTTTAAATGGTCGTTCTTTCAATTTATTCCTGCCTTTTACGAGTTTTTACAGCTATTTGAAAAAATCATGAAAAAAATCAAAATCAAAATGGCGCTCACGACCTTCTGCTTTTAACTACCAATATTTCTTATCGAATTTTTTTTTAAATGGTCGCTCTTTCAATTTATCTTTGCGTTTTACGAGTTTTTACAGCTATTTGAAAAAATCATAAAAAATAAAAATGGCGCTTACGACCTTCTGCTTTTAAGAAAATTTTGTTTGTCCAGAGATACATCGAACAATCAAGACAAAGATCTTCTGCTCACCGCATTGTCGGAGCCCGCAGCCAGGATAAAAGTAAACAGCATTGTTCCCGACAATTTTTTTCTGATATCTCCATCGGCACAGATTTCAGAAGAAAAACTCTTTTCACACTCAGCTAGCCCACTTCATTTCTGAAACAAACAACATCTGTGTTGATAATTGAATACACCCTTGCTTATATTGATGACGTCCTTTCTGTATGTTCGGGAGGCAGTGGCCAACATCATTACTACCGTCTTGCCATGGGAATAGCCACGTGATTGGGCCACACTTATTGAAACACTAGTTAGCTGTTTGAATGGAGAAAATGAGAATGGTATTCATGGAGCGTTGTTGGTATTGAACAACTTTGACCTGAGCCGAGGAGGGACTTATTCTATGCCAGATGTTCCCACCGTCTTGCGTGTAATAAACAATAAACCGGGTATTTACCAGTGAGAACGTAGGTTCCATTTTCTCGAAGCCACAACGGGCACAGATTTACTCGCAATCTGATGAGGAGCTTGAAGAAAATTTGTTTCTTTCATCAGTATTCAGAAGAGATCCGATGTCTTGCCTGCAAGATTTGCTCCAGAATTATTTCGGGTGCCACACAGAATGAAGATCCACAGTCAATTCAGCGCTACCTGCGGCCCGCAGTTAGCTCGTTTTTGCAGCTTTTGTACCGAATTGGACGTCAGGTATCGGAGGTAGCCGACTGAAAGTTCAAATCCTCCACACAGTCAACACGCTGATGAGGTCTATACCGGAATATTTAGCGGACTTCTTGCCTGACATGATACATATGGTCCGGAAAACGTTGATCGATTGCGCCAAAGGTAATCAAGTTAATGTCGTCAATAGGGCTGAAAGGAACGGGAACGAAATAGATCTGTCGGTACGGAAAACGGGAAAAAGCGATTATGAATTCTTATGGAGATTGAGATGGTTTGTTATCGATGGCTTTTTTTTCCTAGCTGATGAAGAGGAAAGTTGTTCTACCGATTTAGTCAAGGCAACGTTGAAGTGGATCAAACAATTGATGAACGACAGAGACAGGTCTATTCCTTGCCACAACCTTCACGATCATGAATGGATTTCCCTGCAAGATAGTTTCGTACCGCCACATGCACTTCAGTCGGACTTGATATGACCGTGTGAATGGATACGAATGTTTCAAATTCCAAAGTTTGAACACATGAGTTTATGTGTAAAGATTTTTCTGCTCGGCAAACTCCGAAAAATCATTTTTACCGGCATGGGTATGAAAAAGTGACTTTTTGACGCTCGTTTTCGGTTCGTCATTGAATGGCATTTCGTTACTCCAGCTATATAAACAAATGAATTCTTCTTTAGCTGTCTTGTTGCCACGGAGCCAATCCAAAAGTTATCTGAAGAACAATTCGCCAACAACAAGAAGTGATCATTCGTGCATCACGCAACAGCGGGACGATAAACCCACAAAATGCACATGGTAAATAGTATTTGTATCACACAATGTTGGAATCTGCAGGTTTTTATATCGAGAGAAAATGGCAACACACTCGTGTGACATTTCACAACTATATTGACTATTTCTTGATCTTATTTCAAGCTTCGAATGTATCCACACAATGAATTTTTGATGGCAGAGACATAGGTCATGGAATCGCTTGGATAGTACCAGAGACACAAACGCATTTCTGAAAATGTCTCCTAGGTATCTCTTCTTGCCAACAATACTCACGGTCAAAGCACTGACTTTCCAGTCACTGGGAAGTTCCATGTTTCTCATGTTTCCCCCGTTTACTTATCCGCAATCTGTTATCTGTGTGGAACCCATACATGTGTAGTATACAGATCATAGAAGTGACGAGTTCATGATTTGTGGTAGGGATCGTAGCATTGCATTGTAAGGCCACCGAGGATCGGATACACTCGTCTCTCCAGTTGGTAAACAATCGGTCCAGGAATCTGGACCTAGCTTCTGATCGCAGTGCTTGGAAATTGTCGATTTCGTTTAAAATTCTGATCGAGTGAAATCCCTGGATGCAACGAAATGAGATGGTTCTCTTCGACGTGTGTTCTACTCTTGGTCACCATGGGGTTACCGCAAGGTAAGTTTAAACGAATAGTTCACTAGCTCATCTGGTAAAATATGTATATAAAGGGATGATTTTGGGATGTACGGATTCACTCCGTGTGCAAAAAATGTGTAGTATGCTCAGTTGTGAGTCTCATCGTCAATTATTATTCGCGTGATCACATGCGTCACAATTATCTATTGTCACGTTATTGTTCTCGTGTTCCGTGACAGGCATCGTCAGACGGAAACCGAGGATGACTCCGGCAGAAGAGGAGCTCCTCATCCAAGAAGGAGATGACCTGATGATAGAGTGTCAGGGTGAAGGCAGGCTTCAGTTTTCAACGCCGCAATACCTGACATTCGTGAGTATTGCGACGTTACAGCCATCAACGCCGCTAACATGAGAACGAGTTCATGATCAATGTTCGAAGATCATCAACTATGGACTTCCAGATGAACCAATCGGAATTCTTTATCACAGTGAACAATGATTCTGGTTTATACACATTCACTCGCCCCAAAACGAGGGGAGTGGACACCGGATGGTACGCTTGCGCGGAAGAGGGTATCGATATCCTTAATGATGAACAAACTATCTATCATCCGGACACGGACATCAGTTGGATCTACGTCTACGTCAATTGTGAGTGAGACCCGATAGCTGCTGCATGCATTATCTGCGATCATCAGACAGCATCAGCAATCAAGCGAATTTCTTTCAGCCTCCGGATCATTCGCTGTGTTGGATACCCTCGGCTTCGAGAACGCGGGATTGGTTCCAGTAGTGGAAGGGGAGAAAGCCGTCATCCCATGTCGGCCAACTTCACCCGACCTACCGGTGACACTCGAGGTCAATATTGATGTGATTACATACGGATCATATTGACATATTTGCGGAATGATTGATCAGAAGTTATATCAGATAATAATAATCATTCATTTGTATACATGCGTATTTATGATAATTGTATCAATTACCGTCGGGATGTGGTTTCTCCTGGAAAGCAGGATGAGGTGGGGTCAATTCTCAGAGCTATCATTTTCTCTTATCCTGCGGTATTGCAACATCCGGATTAAGCCTGATAGCTCGGTATAACTATCCCTCGATCGTATTTCATAATTTCAATGCATGTACCAAAGATTTGAAACGTAGGTACAAATAATAATCGCGTGATCAATGAACACCCGTTCAGTGAAGGAGTGAAATGAAACCACATTCTCAGCTGCATCTTTCAGCTATGTGACACTATATCATCGATTGTGTGATCCATTGCTTGATCCATTGACAGGGGCACCTTACAGTGACCGAAAATTCAACATACGACCCCAAACTTGGATTTGTCATCATCGGTCATCACACTCATCCAGTAGGTCAAAAATTCGTAACATGTCGAATTAATAACACCGATCGGATGGGGGAGACTCTCAAATGTAAGTATGATGCTGACACCCTCCCCAAAACATGATTATCCTCTGATTTGCGTTGTTTGACGAATATGAGATAACGGCGTGCTTCCAATTGGTGCTTGTCATTTTTGATGATCGTCTGTTTTCTTCACCACAGTCTCTTTCGTCTTCTATCCCAAGCGAGACCCTTGGATCAAACAAGGACTGATCACGATGGGGATCAAAGGACAGAGTCTGACGTTGAACTGCAGCGCCGGAACGCCTGCCACCAACCCACGTCTGTATTGGAAAGTTACAGACTCGGTTCCAGTGAGTTTCACCACAACGTTAGTTGATATCTGATTTGGGGTCGTCCTTGTTCAGGATATGGACAATTTTAGCGCACTTTTCGTCTTTTACTCACCTCGGAAATCTATATCCTCAAAAGAAATGGCAGACGTCGATTTCATGCAAGATGACATTTTCACCTGAAATATCCGGTCCCCCCCTTCTACTAACTGATGATACCAACGGCTCGTACAAGTAATGCCTCTAGGTGCAGGCACTAATTTTCATAAATTTTTTTGGCGAGGACACACTATGTAGTCTCAGTCAATTAGAAAGAAATAATGACACACTAATTGTAAGATTAAGGTCGAAGACGTGTTCCTCAGATATCCCAGATCATTGGTGGCTATCCTACGATTTGTTGAACCTTACGTTATGTATCAGAAAAGTATTCACAGTTTACATGAGGGAATATGAGTGATGATGAAATTTCAGGTCGAGAGATATTCCAGTGAGGTATCCAGCTCAGAAGCTCCGGATGAAAGGGTCAATTGGAGATATTGGAATAGCCAACTGACGATTCGGAATTTAGAGAGATCTGATCTCGGTGAATATAGTTGTTTCGAGAAGGACCCTGCGTATGGAACTGTGAGATCGACAAAAGTCACTGTTTGGAGTAAGAATTTTGTTTCGTGTTTTTTCAAATGCCCATCGGGTTTTTCGATCTAAAAAGTTGATACTGCGAAGATGCACTATAAAATCCGGTAAGTTTCAACCCCTGTCACTTACACTATTCTTCTCGAAGTTGCAGAGCCCGGCATAATAACCGCAGAAGATGTACGTTACGTGAACGTGTCTGATCACGCGAGTCTAGTTTGCGAGATGGAAGGGTATCCTTTGAGGGATTTCACATGGGGAAAGATTGTTGATTCGAAGTATGAGAAACATCCAAGCCATCAGACTGGCGTTAGGTCTCTGAGCCGATATAAATTCAGAATATCTGCAGGGTGGGGAGAAATTACCCGAGAAAACAACGGGACGTATGAGTGCAGGGCACAAGGTCACAACGGCACTATTAGCCATCGAATATATCTCGTCGTAACTGAAGTCCCTGAGGTCGGAATAGAGCTTGCGAAAGCTGTTGGAGCTGGAAGCATTTTCATCCGCTGGACAGTCTTCGACGGAAACAAGCCTATCAATCCGTACTCTGTACAACGAAGGAAGAACGGCACAGAAGAATGGCAAGATACTACGGAGAAATTTGGCAGAGGCTATTCTAGCTACCTTCTTGATGGACTGGATACGAGCAGTGCCTACCAGTTGAGAATAATTGCAACGAATTCCATCGGCACTTCTCAGCCCGCTTATTCAAAGTGGATTACAACGTTCGATGAAGGTAATATAAGTTTTGGAATTTTTCTGTCGTTTCAACGTTTACTTGGGAACTCCTTGATCCGTTCTTCAGCTACATGAAAGATCGACGCATTTGACCCTACAGATCCTCAGCTCGTGCCAAATATTTGGATCAAAGAAACGTCCAATACGTCGATAACGTTTGAGTACGAAGTACCGCCTGCAGAGTACCAGGATCTATTTCACTACCTCAAAGTAAGACGACTCGACACAGAAGCACCGAGAGATATCGGCCAGGTTGAAATATCAGGCTACTTATACGCAGGGGGTCTTGAAACTGGAGAAGAATATGCAATAAAAGTGGCATTCTGCAGCAATTACACTGATAGATGTGGCGATTGGAGTGCTGAATTGGAAACTGTCGTGATGGACAGAGGTAATATCAATATCCCGCGCCAGTTAATTGTCCGATCCTACTTAACAAGAACCCATTCGATACGGTGGATCCTGAAGTAATATTTTCAATCATTCTCAGATCCTATATTCATTCCGGATATTTTGCTCGTGGAACCGACTCGTGATTCGATAAAAATCAGCTGGACGAAGCCGCCAGCAGAGCTGCAAGATCGCGTCCATCAGTACAAAGTTATGGCGACAAGCTTGGACGGGCAAGGAAAACCGTTCTACGTGAACAAAACAGAGAATTCTTACGTATTCGAAAATCTTGAACCCAGCACTATTAATTATCGACTCAAAGTAGCTGCCTGTAGCGAATACAAGACGCAGTGTGGGAATTGGAGCACCGAGAAAGACGGATTCGCGGTTGCCAATGGCGATGGTATTGAAAATATTCCGACAAGATTACAATCACTCACATGCTTTGCAGAATGTCTTGACACTGTCTTCTTTTCTAGATACTGGACGCGTCAAACTGCTATCCGGTTCAATGGTCGGAATGTTTTTCCTCCTCAGCTTGATCTTTGCTATCTGGATGCGCATCCGAAGTCAGCGTGAAGTGGTATGTAGAAAGAATTTTGTTGCAGAATCGATTAATCCTTGGGTATAATGACCGTTTCTCATCAGGCAGCAAGGAAGAGGTTCATCCAAGCAACACTCGAAGGACATAACAGAGTGGCTCCTGATTGTCTGGATCCAGAACTGAGCATGGCTGATCAAGCCGAGGTGATGGGTTATGACAAAAAATGGGAATTTCAACGAAAGCGTTTAAAACTCGGTAAACAACAAGTTTCTTTACAATTTTATCAGTCAGTCCTAGCGAATATGACTGGATGAGAGTCACATTATACCCATAGCTCCCAATTGAAACACAGAATGTTCTACATCCACTTATAATGAATTGAAGGCAAAGTGCTGGGCAGTGGTGCGTTCGGGATTGTGATGAAGGCGGAAGCGAGATCACTTTGTCCAGGGCAGAATGTCTCTACGGTTGCGGTAAAGATGGTCCGAGCGACCCACAGACTGGACCACATGATGGCCCTGCAACGGGAACTCAAGATCCTCGCCTACCTCGGGAAACATGTGAACGTCGTCAACCTACTCGGTGCTTGTACTGGGAGTATTTCGTACGGTAGGTTCCGCTGTGGCGTTGGTGCATCTACAAATTGATGGAAGACCAACTAAGCCGAACATGATGTCTTTTTCTCTTCGGAAGAGCATTCTCTTGAGTCGTTAATTTCGAATGGTCAATGATAGTCCTTCTTACAGATTCATTTGACATGCAACATTTCAACGATTTGATAACATTTTAACAGGTGAACTTCTCGTAATCGTCGAATTTTGCCGTTTTGGAAACCTGCACGACTATTTGCGTCAATGCAGAGGCGATTTCGTCGATCGGATCGAAGCTGCCAATCTCGGTGCGAATAATGTCGCAGGGAAAGAAAATGAGTGAGTGTGAATGCATATTGATAGTGACTGACATCGATACAATCGCAAAAGTGGCGAAGGATAGCCCAAAAAATACATTGAAACTTTCTCCACATCAGGAATGACACGGAGATTTTGGATATCAATTCCACGATCGAAGACTGCTGTCAGACTGTAGATTTCGACATCTCAAGTGTGCCGGTTGAGGAGCAGGCTTCCAACCTCGATTTGATCGAACCCGGCCAGAGATCTAAATATCTAGGTGACTTCGACGATAACGACGTAGGTTCCATAGGTACAGGACACTTGCTCAACTGGGCATGGCAGGTGTCGCGGGGCATGAAGTTCCTGGGCACCAGAAGGGTGAGTGGAAATTTGGAACCCCAATAAATCCAGAGTTGCTCCAGATTCGAAGTCCAAAGTGTCTCCCGAGATGGTTGAATCTCATCTGCGTACATTCAATTGGACGTTGATCGTGTTTCAGGTGCTGCACGGTGACTTGGCGGCGAGGAACATCCTCCTGGCGGACAACAACGTGGTGAAGATCTGCGACTTTGGCCTGGCCAAGTCCCTCGTGACGGACGACATCTACAAGAAGAGCGGACACGGCCCTCTGCCCGTCAAGTGGATGGCGATCGAGTCGATCAGAGATCGCCTCTTCTCCGTAAAATCCGACGTCTGGGCCTTCGGGGTGGTTTTGTGGGAGTTGTTCAGCCTGGCCGAGACTCCCTATCCTGGAATCGCGAACGACAGTGTTTACCGGAAACTAGCCGAAGGCTTCCGCATGGCGCAGCCGAAGTACGCGACCGAGGACTTGTGAGTATCGGGATTGCGTCCGTTTGGTGTCCATGTTCTCTAGTTAATCATGAAGTATTCGTTCCTACTGTCGATTACAGATACAACACTATGCTGCGTTGCTGGGATGCGGAGCCATCGAAACGACCGTCGTTCGACGAACTTGAGGACAGACTTGCTGATTCAATAGATCAGGGAGACAAGACCGTAAGTCAATTATTTGCCCCACACGTATTCATCTTCACAGGCACTCAACTACATTGCACCGCGTTTTTCGTCAAATGCTATTTTATGCGATTTGTATGATGTACTTTGCTGCGGTAGAACAGTTATACAATCTGAATATTCACTAACGACGTTCGTACGTTTGAGAACGTTGAACTGTGATTCCTGCAAAAATCAATTTATTTTACAGCACTTCGTAACTGTTGATGCACACTATGAAGAACTCAACGCCGAAGCAGCGGCGACTGAAGGCAAAGACCCATCTGCGGTTGTAGCGTCGGAAGAAAGTGGAATACCGTCTAGCAGGCCGTAGGATGACATGGAAATGATAACACGATAGTCGATGATCACCACCTTTAATGTGAAAAATGAAACTTGTCTATTAAAATGAAATCAGGAAGAATAGCGCAGAATCATAAACTGGTAATAATTATTTATCCCCAATAAAATATTTGTAACTTCCGAATTCGCGAAAACTTGGAATTCCTCATCTTCCAATAAAACGGATCGTTGTCATGTACTATATAGCCTCTCGAATGTCACAATCTTTACACACAATAGTCAGTGTTTATCAGTGACCTTCATTTATCATTCTATTATCATAAAGCTGAAGTCATATTATGTACTCCTATCCTCAACGTCAGCTGTGGTATTGACCACATCCTATGACTTACTCGACGCATTTCTTATCGAGTTTCTTATCCTCGCGTGTTCACCCCACTTTCCAGTTTCCTGCAGATGCACATACGTCGAAGAAGTTGCTGCATTCATCCCAAGTCAACTTCGATTCAATTCAATTTCAATTTCATTTAATTTCAATTTAATTACAACTTTATTCAATCTCCATTCGCTTCAATATCAACCTAAGTCAACTTCAATTCAACCTTATTCAACTGATTTCTTTTGATTAAATCAATCTAATAGTTTCGCCATCAATCCTCGATAATTAACTTTAATACAAGTGAATATCTGAATATTTCAATTCATCCCTCTTCTTTTATGTTTATTGAAATTGATTCAGGTAATTTTCTGTTAATTTAGTTAATCTTCTCGTTAATTCAGGTGAATTACGAATTTATTCATGGCCTATCGACACGTCAATTCAATGAGTTATTTTCCCCTCGGCTAATGTGATATCGATTATGAATCGATGCAGTGACTTTCTTGGAATGAAGAGAATCGCAATAGGAATTAACTATAGTCAGGAATGATTGCGTCACAGCAAAACTGAAGCAGCGATTGTTCTGCCAGTGGTTTCCACATTGATTGATGGGGATCGGATAAGTCGGCAGATTTAACGTTTGCTTGAGCAAACGATTGCTGGAGGCTTCACATCACCATCAGTTACACATTTGCGGCTTATTCGCTGCCAATCTTCTTCATAACGATAGAAATTCGAATTGCGTATTACGTTACAACGAATACCACAACGGTGCGGAGCTATTCACAGTTCGAGATCGACAATAGTAGAGTTCTGCCGACAATTTGTGGCTTTCAGGCCTTGAGGTTTTCCGACACCGCACCCTAGCATCCATATACGTATCGCGTGTGGAGATTAGAGGAGTGATGAACACATCGTTCGTGGTGGGAAACACATCATCGCAACCAACTGACCGAGGATCTGAACAGTCTCGCTTCTGAATGCAGCTTCTGATCAATTATTCTGCGACAGTCAAGAATTCGGAATAGAATGCACACGAGTTTCTGATGGATTGAAATCACACATTGCAACGGAATGAGATTGATTGCGTCAACGTGTCTCCTAGTCTTGGTCATCGTGGGCTTATCTCGAGGCAAGTTTGAAAGACATTGTATTGTGTATGCGATGGTTCATTTGGAACGACGTATCGGAACCATCGTCAATCATTAGTCGCGTGATCACATGCGTCACAATCTTTCATCACATTATATTGTTCTCGTGTTCCGTGGCAGGCATCGTGGGACGGAAACCGAGGATGACTCCGGCAGTCGAGGAGCTCCTCATCCAAGAAGGAGATGACCTGATGATAGAATGTCAGGGTGAAGGCAGGCTTCAGTTTTCAACGCAGCAATACCTGACATTCGTGAGTATTGCGACGTTACAGCCATCAACGCCACTAACTTGAGAACGTGTTCATGGTCAATGTTCGACGATCATCAACTATGGACTTCCAGGTGAACCAATCGGAATTCTTCATCTCAGTGAACAATGACTCTGGCTTATACACATTCACTCGTCCCAACACGAGGGGAGTGGACACCGGATGGTACGCTTGCGCGGAAGAGGGTATCGATATCCTCAACGATGAACAAACCATCGATCGTCCGGGCAAGGACATCAGTTGGATTTACGTCTACGTTAATTGTGAGTGAGACTCGATGATTGGTGCATGCGGTGATTCATATACCACGATTCTGGGATAATTTTTATGATGGCGAGACCGAGATCGTGTACCATGGGCAATGACGCGCATTTATTTCAGCCTCTAGCTTATTCGCTGTACGGAGGGACCCCGACTTTGTGGACGCGACCTTAGTCCCAGTCGTGATCGGAGGGAGAGCCGTCATTCCATGTCGTCCATCTTCACCCGACCTGCCGGTGACACTCAAGGTCAATATTGGATCAAGTAGTACATGTACACTAGTGATTACGCAGGATGTCATGATATCTGTACCACGCGTCGTCAAGATGAAGTGCGGTTAACGAACGGAGTCATTGTTGACTCCGATTGTGAGAAGAATGATGCATTACTATTTTTCTATCATACATGAAGTTTCTTCATTTTGTTGGACTCTTCCGGAAGAAGTGTTCAGAGTTTTTCTAGAGAAATATTGTTGTCAGATGTTCAATGAATGTTTCAACTCATTGGCAGGGTTTCCATACAGTAACCGAAAATTTTACCTACGACCCAAGACTCGGATTCGTCGTATCCGGCATTTACAATGATCGACGAGGTGAGGAATACGTTAGCTGCCAAATCAACGTGACCGATCGAACGGAGGAAACCCTTCATTGTAAGTACGATGGTCTAACCCTTTCTCTCTGATTATCATTGATTGTGAGTTGTCATCATTCGTTTGATATCCTCTCGGTAATGGTTTGTTTTATTTGACACAGTTTTTTTGATCTTCTACTACAAGAAAGGCCCCCGGTTCGAACAGGGTCTAATCGTCTCAAGGGTCAAGGGACAGAATCTGACATTAGACTGCCGTAGCGGAACGCCCGCCAGCAAACTACGTCTGTATTGGAAAGTTCCAGAGTCAGTTCCATCGGTGAGTTTCACATGGGCTTACGGGCGATTCTGCTCTGCGCACTTTACGTCTTGAACAAAACCCCGAAGACTTGACTTCAGGAAATAGTATTTTGTGGGAAATTTCAGCGCGATAGACACATCTACAAGGTACACGAGACAAATGCTCTCAATAAATATGCCAATTGGAAAGATTGGGTTACCCAATTGACAATCACAAACTTGGGGAAGTCTGATACCGGTGAATACATTTGTTTCGAGAAGGAACCTCACCATGGACACGTCATATCGGTAAAAATCATCCTCTGGGGTAAGCACAACCTACATCTATTCTCACGAGCAAGAATTTATGAAATGTCCTTCAGACAAAAGTGTAATTGAGAGAGTTATTAGTACAAAACTGGACATGATGAAAGGGAAATTTTTGTTCCTTGTTTGCGAACATCTCTACGTAGATGTGAACAGTTGACACGTGCTGCGAAGACGCACTGATCCAGCAATACTATTTTTTTTTCGCACTAACCCGCCCAACTGTTCCCAAAGTTGCAGAGCCCGCTGTAATAACCGGAGAAAGTTTACGGTACGTGAACAAGTCTGAGCGAGTAGATCTGACTTGCGATGTGGAAGGGTACCCTTTGCAAAGATTCGCATGGGTCAAGATTGTCGACTCGAAAGAAGAGGTATATCCGGATGAGCAAATTCACAGTTTGCGTCAAAGTCTGTACGAAGTTACAACGTCTATAGGGTGGGAAAACGCTGTTCGAGAGAACAACGGGACGTACGAGTGCAGAGTGGTAGATTACAACGGCACCATTAGCCATCGAACATATCTAGTCGTAATTGAAGTGCCTGAGGTCGGAATAGAGCTTGCGAAAGCTGTTGGAGCTGGAAGCATTTTCGTTCGCTGGACAGTCTTCGACGGAAACAAGCCTATCAATCCGTACTCTGTACAAGGAAGGAAGAATGGCACAGAAGAATGGCAAGATACTCCGGAGAAATTTGGCGGAAGGAATTCTAGTCACCTTCTCGATGGACTGGATGCGAGCAGTGCCTACCAGTTGAGAATAATTGCAACAAATTCCATCGGCACTTCTCAGCCCGCTTATTCAAAGTGGATTACAACGTTCGATGAAGGTAATATAAGTTTTCGAATTTTTCTCTTGTTTCATCGTTTACTTGGGAACTCCTTGATCGGTTCTTCAGCTACATGAAAGATCGATATGCATTTGACCCTACAGATCCTCAGCTCGTGCCAAATATTTGGATCAAAGAAACGTCTAATACGTCGATAACGTTTGAGTACAAAGTAATGCCTGCAGAATACCAGGATCTATTTCACTACCTCAAAGTAAGACGACTCGACACAGAAGCACCGAGAGATATCGGCCAGGTTGAAATATCAGGCTACTTATACGCAGGGGGTCTTGAAACTGGAGAAGAATACGCAATAAAAGTGGCATTCTGCAGCAATTACACTGATAGATGTGGCAATTGGAGTGCTGAATTGAAAGCTGTCGTGATGGACAGAGGTATTATCAATATTTCCGTGCCAGTCAATTGTCCCATCCTACTCAACCAGAATCCATTCGATAGGGTGGATCCTGAAGTAATATTTTCAATCATTCTCAGATCCTATATTCATTCCGGATATTTTGCTCGTTGAGCCGACTCGTGATTCGATAAAAATCAGCTGGACGAAGCCGCCAGCAGAGCTGCAAGATCGCGTCCATCAGTACAAAGTTTTGGCGACAAGCTTGGACGGGCAAGGAAAACCGTTCTACGTGAACAAAACAGAGAACTCTTACGTCTTCGGAAATCTTGAAACCAGCACTATTTATTATCGGCTGAAAGTAGCTGCCTGCAGCGAATACAAGACGCAGTGTGGGAATTGGAGCACGGAGAAAGACGGATTTGCGGGTGTATCAGACGACGGTATCGACAATTTTCTCACTGCAAGATTAGAATCACTCGCATGCTTTGCAGAATGTCTTAACGCCGTCTTATTGCCCAGATAGTGGACGAGTCAAACTATTGGCTGGTTTAATGGTTGGATTGTTTCTACTCCTAAGCCTCGTCTTCGCTATCGGAATGTGCCTTCGAAATAAGCATGAAATGGTACGTGAAATGTTTTCCTGGATCAGCGAGTGATTATTTGGTTTATAAACGTTTCTCACCAGGCATCCAGGAAGAAGTTCATCAAAGCACACCTCGACCAGCATAACGGAGTAGCTCCTGATTGTCTGGACCCAGCATTGAACATGGCTGACCAAGCAGTAGCGATGAATTATGACAAAAAATGGGAATTCCCACGGAAGCTTTTGAGCCTTGGTAAACAACTTCTCAATTTCACAGTACCGACAGTCATAGTCAGCTCTGACGGAAATGAGTCGATGAGAATCGCTTGTGGTCTGTTGATGTGCTTATTTCGACATCTTTCTGATGACGGAAAACGTACCACGGGTCTGATGACACAATGGTCATTGTGTGTGTGTATGTGTTCATATGGCCTGCTCAATCATGTTCATTAACGATACATCGCAGACAAGGTACTAGGCAGTGGTGCGTTCGGTATAGTGATGAAGGCAGCGGCGAGATCGATCTGCCGAGCCGAGCCAATCTCGACGGTTGCTGTGAAAATGGTCCGTGGGACCCACCGGCCGGACCACATGGCGGCCCTGACAAGGGAGCTCAAGATACTCGCCTACATTGGCAAACACGTCAATGTCGTCAACCTTATCGGTGCTTGCACCGAAAACATCCCGCACGGTACGTAATTCCGCTGTTGGTTCATTCGCAAATTATTGGAAGGCCCAGTCGGTTTTATACTAGCATTGAAAATGCTTCTACTTTCGGGGTGAGGGTGAGGTATAGGGGATCAAATGTTAACATGTAAAAAAAAATGAGTCAGTTACGGAAATGACGACGATGCGGATGAAAAAAGATTGCAATTAAGGGGCAAAAGATGGAAAAAGACGAAAGGAATGAATTTGTCAAATCAATTAATCATTTCTATGAGCCACCGACCTTGAACACGTTAACGTCTGCAGATCGAATGACTGCAATGGAAGAACAAGAGAACAAGTGACATTTTAATGTAGTCACTGTAGATTTATGACATCGTTCTTTTTCGGGGAACCACTCTCATCAGTTATGACTTTCGGATGGTTGTTGCTGACTTGCTTCCGCCCACGGATCATTTTAGGTGCACCATTTCATTCCACATTATTTCAACAGGTGAACTGCTAGTCATCGTAGAGTTTTGCCGGTTTGGGAACCTGCACGACTACTTGCGTCGCTGCAGAGATAATTTTGTCAGTCAAATCGATGCCGCCAGTTGCAGTCTTGAGACGGATACTGTTGCGGTGAATGATGATGGGTGAGTTACTAATTCTTGGAAAGAGCTAGTCCAGGTATGGATGTAAGCACACATCAGCGATGAGGATTCACTGGCATTCATGAAATGCTCCGAGACAATAGCGAATGGTAAATCGTGGGATTCAGTCTGATCCACAAATTGAAGCAAAATTTTTTTTCACAGCAATAACATGGTGATTTCGGACATCAATTCTGCAACCGAAGACTGCTGCCAGACTGGAGATTTTCAAATCACAAGTGTGCCAATCGAGGAACAGGCTTCCAACCTCGATTTAATCAAACCCGGCCAGAGATCTAAATATCTAGGTGATTTCGACGATGACGAAGTAGGTTCCATAGGTACGGGACACTTGCTCAACTGGGCATGGCAGGTGTCGCGGGGCATGAAGTTCCTCGGCACCAGAAGGGTGAGTGGGAATTTGGAACCCCAATAAATCCAGAGTCGCTCCAGATCCAAAGTTCAAAGTGTCTCGCGTGATGATTTAATTTTATCTGCGTACATTCAATTGGACGTTGATCGCGTTTCAGGTGCTACACGGGGACCTGGCGGCGAGGAACATCCTCCTGGCGGACAAGAACGTGGTGAAGATCTGCGACTTTGGCCTCGCCAAGTCCCTCGTGACGGACGACATCTACAAGAAGAGCGGACACGGCCCTCTGCCCGTTAAGTGGATGGCGATCGAGTCGATCAGGGATCGCCTCTTCTCCGTAAAATCCGACGTCTGGGCCTTCGGGGTAGTTTTGTGGGAGTTGTTCAGCCTGGCCGAGACTCCCTATCCTGGAATCGCGAACGATAGTGTATACCAGAAACTAACCGAAGGATTCCGCATGGCGCAGCCGAAGTACGCGACTGAGGACTTGTGAGTATCGGGATTGCGTCCGTTTGGTGTCAATTTTCTCCAGTTGATCATGAAGTATTCATTCCTACTGTCGATTACAGATACAACACGATGCTGCGTTGCTGGGATGCGAAGACATCGAAACGACCGTCGTTCGGCGAACTCGAGGATAGAATTGCTGACTTACTGGATGAAAAGGTCAAGACGGTAGGTGGATCGGTTGCCCTCAACGTGTTCACCTGTATTCGTCTACAGATGATATTACACTGCGCTTCGCATAAAATCTAGTTTTATTTGGCTGATGTGGTGTTTGGCAATGATTGGACACCATTATAGGATAATAATAGTTTATTAATATTGCTTATTAAACAATACAAGTTTGGACTTGAGCGTGGAGGCGTCCTATATGCCATCTTGATATATCTCTGAATTAAACCGTTGAGACGCTCAGTCTAGTTATTTCAAATCTAGGGACAAAGGCGCCACCTATAAGGAACTAATACATACATTACAGCTGATGTGACACAATTTCTCATTGTCCAAATATGTATACGGAGATATTCGTTTGTCTATAAGAAAGTTGAGCTTTGCGTGGTTTGAGAAAAGATTAAATTGTTTCAGCATTACCTCGCTTTCGATACCCACTACGACCAAATCAACGCCGAAGGAACGGCATCTGAAGTCAAAGAACCCTCGACAGTTGCGTCAACAGTAGAACGTGAATCACGGTCGGAGCAACCCTCACATGATATTGAGATGATGATACGAAGATCTTATATCGATACAAGATCGACCAGCCCCAATTCTTCCATAAATCAATCATTACATTGACCTCATTATAATTAGTATGTGTGTTTCATTTTATTTGTCCTGAGGAGAAGTTTGATGGCATCCGAAACTACGTTCTGGAAAAAAAAGGAACCTCATTTACTGTTCAGTTTCCGGCAAATGCTTTTCCGTATTCAGATGTAGATTATACCTACTCGGCTCATCACTCACTGAGAAATGCTCATAGAATTTCCAATAGATTGAAAGTATCGAGGTGACATTCGTGCACTGGAATTTTTCTCTTATTCCAGCCGTATGTGAAATATGTTGCCCAAACTATATCCAATGACGATCAAATATCCGCAATGTCACGGATAAATTCATAAATATGAGCATTATGTGGTGATTTCAAGTTAAGATGGCCTGAATTAAGTCAAGCGTCAAGTAATGTCCCTCATTAAAAAGTTGGTTGTCACGATTATTTATCGCTGCATCTCGCATCTATCGCTGATCTCGCATTTCCGTCAGCTCCTTTCCGCGATGCCGATTGGACGGCGGTGACGCCGCTCGGATCTGACTTCGCACCGTTCGGAGCTGTTGTTTTTGACAGGCGCGATTCGAAGCGATAACCTGTATCGCAAAATTTTGAAGAGGCGAACGAAATGTCAAGATTTTGAACGGCTGAATTGATTTTATCGCGCCGTTTGAAAAGCGTATAACCTGTAATCGCGAAGCTTTGAAGAGGCGAACGAATTATAAGTTCAAGATTTTGAACAGCTGAATTGATTTCGATGAAAGGTATGTTTGAGGTACAATTTAATAGTCTTCACATAACCTTGATCGAGGAAAATTTGTGTTGTCTTCGTTTGTGGCAGAATATATTCAAAGGTAGATTTTCTATATAAGTAACGGGTACGGCGATAGTTATGTAAGTTTTGATCACATCCCAGGAATGATTAATCACTCATTGAAACAACCCATATCTTAGTTTTGACATAGCGAATATTTGATCGAATTGATTCCTTGTATCCGACCAGGTGAATTTGATTTTTTTTTCATCCTTCCAGTTCAAAAATAGTATTGATATATTTATGGGTGGATGCAAGTCGTGGTTTTAGTGTATATTGTTGAAGAAAAAAATTTTGATCGGGTAAAAAAAATATAAGAAAAATTCAGCCCATATTCTCGCGAGCGGGAGTCTGTTCTCCATTTATCATACGGTTTTTGTGAATTTTTTCGGGTTTTTGAAAATGGTCCGTTTTTCGGTCGAAAAAAATCATAACTCGGAAAGGGTTAATTTGTCCGAAAAATCTGAAGGAAATTCAGAAAAATGTTTCAAAGCAAGGACAACTACAGACAAAATTATGAAGCAAATAAAAAATGTTGCGGTCTGGAGGCTAGGTGAATTGACGTGGACAGCCCCATATACTATAGTGATTCTGAACCACGAACTTCGCCGTGCGACTGCTGCAAATGAACGTTGGTGATGCTCAGGAATACACAGTACAATTCTTCGATAATATTTATAATCAGGTTGACATTGAAAGAAAAAGTAAATGTTTTAAGTGAGTCTATCAAAAAACAAAACTTTTTTTCGATTTGAAGTACCTAAAAGATTCAAGAATGAACAATCCTGACAGGTTTCTTCAGCCATATCTCTGTCGTGCGCGACTCAAGTTAGGTCAGGTAGGTAAGTTCAACTTGATCTTGAACATTCACAAAAAATCAGAAAAGACAGGTATCGTGGCTACGTTTACGGGATGTTAAAATTCTAGAAAAAACGCAGCTTCTATTCCTGATAAACGCCACCGTTCATTCGCATTCGACTTTGCTCCTATCAGTCATCACTCGGACCAGCACAGGGATCACAGAAAAAATTAATGACTATAAATCTCTGATATCGGAATCAGCGGCTTTCCGATGGTAAAAGTAAAGAAAAATAGTAGCTGTCATTCCGAAACGTTGCCAGCACATTATTTTTGCTCGGCTATTCTTGACATACGATTGAGAATCAAGATGTGAAGATTATCGGTCAGAATTTTGAAACTGACTTGAAATTAATAAATATTTAAAAAGAAAATATAGAGCAATCTGCCCATGTTTCTGATCGCGAAAGTAATGAGAAATGGTTGTTTTGCAGCAACAGAATTCTCGTGAACTTTTTAGAACTTATAAAAGGTTAAAGTTTGAAGTGCAAAGAAAAATAAGTACTTAAAAGTAAGGATCGGTTCAAAGAATCACCTGAAAGTCATAGAATTATTTCAGAGCTAAAAATACAGCACAAAGAAGTTGGGATTGAATGGAAAATGATGCGAGATCTAGAAATTTGTCGCGTTGAGGTGAACAGCGACGTATTTAGTAATGCATTTGTCGCCTACAGTTCTGAGGTTTATCATTAAGTTATCATCTGAAGTCAAGATAATCGTCTAAAACTGTAGTCAGATCGTTTGCGCATGTTTTGAATATGAAGAATATAACGCGATTTCGTTTGCGCGTTTGCTCGTTTTCGAGAAAAAATGCGAATAAAATGGGGCAGCTGTATTTCAGCATCCGGTTTTTAAATACAATGTACCTGCTATGCAAACGCTTGACAGAATTTCAGATACATAATTATCATACCAATCGTTTACGCGTCGTGTGCGCAAACAGCACCCACAATAATTGATCAGTAATCATTACCGCTACCATCGAAAAATTTATAATTCAAAATCTACAAAGCTGGTACCAAAATTCATTAGTGCAGATGCGACGGGGGTGGTTCAATTCCCTACTGAAAAATCCGACGTCGGGTCCCAGTTCGAAATGTATGAGGATCCGAATAGGACCCGAAGTCGAAACTCGCGTCGGATTCTACGCAGGAATCCGCGTCGGAAACAACGTCGAACTCGACGTCGGAAACATAGTCGGAAATTGGGATAGTTTCCTACTTCGGATCCTAAGGTGAAACCTATTAGGATCCCAATAGGATCCTCATCGGAATATCAAAATTTTAGTTTAAAAAAAATTTGCGCACATAAAATTAATTACTGAACATGTCGATATCGTTCTCATTCCATTTGGAGTTTGAATATTGGTAATGCCAAAGTTGATTACGCACAGCATACTAATTGAAGAATAAGCTTGCTTTCGATATTACGATACTCGTATGTAAAGGTGAGTACAAAATTGTTAAGAATATGTTGAATTGTTGATAAATCACGATTCTACGTATAAATTTGTACCAAACGAGAAGCAAGTAGATATGACAGGTTGATTCACTCTCGGAGAGAATTTCACTTTTATTCACGTCTGGCTGCTTCCCTCATGAGGAATAGGTGAGTGAAGAAAAACAACATCAATTTTCAGCCCTGCACGCCAACTCTTTATATTTTTACAACCTTACTTTTTAGTATATGTTAAATATTAGCGAAAATAAATATAAAAAAATAGGGACTAGAATTAAAAATATGTAGTAAGAAAAAGTTAGTCGGCGGTGAGGTGTTTAGGTGGGTCTGCGCTTGTTCTTCTTCTTCTTCGCACGTTTGCAGTCATAAAGTTTCTGCGACATATAGTACCAAATTTTTTTCATCCTCAGCGCTCGTGTACCTGCATCTACGTTGCCCTTCTTGTAAGGTATATATGCTTTGCCGATTTGAAACAGCGCGTGTGCGCGGGCGACTTGTGCGCAAGGTGCGACGCGCACACAGCACACTTGCACTAGCGGGGTGTGCCCAAAAACACTTCTGAGAGAGTCGGCTTGCTGCTCGGTCTTGTGTGACCGATTTGTCAAGCGCAAACGTGGTTAATAAAGAATTCAGAGTTTAAGAAGAAGAATCAAGTGTGTAGTTCATTTATCTAACACCCAAACTGCCTCCTCGATATATATAAGATATCCTATATCCTATATGGTAGCAGTTCCGTGGTTCCGAGACACGGAGGCAGTTTGCGAGTGCCGGCGTCAGGTGTGAGAAAAAGAATCAACCGTAAGTAAAAAAAAAAAAAAAAATTCAGAAGTTTACGCAAGTTTGATTGTTGAGAGTCTGGATACAAAAAGTTGTACCAGTTTAAAAAAAAAAAAAAAAAAAAATTCAGATGCTCAGCTTTGTCTCGAGAAGATGTAATGGCGTGGGGCTGTGCTTGCTTGGTTGCTTTCTTCCTCTCGTGTGTGTGTGTGTGTAGGCGAGGTATTCGTGGTGCACTTGAACGAAGTTCGTCAAGTGTGCAGCGATTCCTTTGTCAGGCATGTGGTTGCCTGGGTCGCCGGTGCGCGTTGAGTCATCTAGCGATTGACGTTGCTAGGCCGGGCGATCGGATACCATGCACGTGCGCGGGGAGAGGGACAGTCTAGAGATAACCATGTGCAGCCCGGGTCAGTATGTGTTGTGGGTCCCCCTTTAGTCCCATGCATAACCACGTAGCTCTCTCGCGTGAATGTAAACAAAGGGGGATGCCCGCGGTTGGTGCCGCATCATATGAATTGAAACTGACCAAAGTACGAATTTTCTTTCAAGAATAAAATTCAGAGGAAGTCAGTAATAATGAAAAAAAAAAAAAAAGATCCGTCAAAAAGAGGCTATGTTGTGGTTGTAAATTATCGGATAAAATTCAGATGTTTGCAAAAAAAAAAAAAAAAAAAAAAAAAAGGAAAAGAAAATAAAATTCAGACGAACTTGTGTAGCTTTGATGCAAGTTGGATAGAGAATACTTATGTTCTGGGGTCGGTGCGCAGACGAAACTAGCTGTGCGGTGTAGTTGGTGCACCGACTAGGGGGATCGGTAGGACTCTGTAAGTGCCCCACACGTGTGCGTGTATACAACCCAAAACCGACCGATTCTCATGGTAACGCGTGGAGTCGAATATCGGCGAGTGGTGTGCATGTGTGGTCTGCGCTGCAGGAGAATCCGATTTCTCGTTTCTATCTTAGGCGGGTTGTAGTACGTCCGTTTGGGGTGGAAGCATGAGCACTACTCATTTAGTAAAATTATCTGGTATTGAAAGGAGAACAAAAACTGTGTCCGTTTCAATCAAGGAGAGATGATATTCAGATGAAAGAAAAACATATATATATATAAACTAATTGAGAGTCTCAAATCCTGGAACAGATGGTTGATAACAATGATGGAGATGCTGATCAACAAAACAATGACGACATAAACCAAGAATTCGCAGAGTACATGAGGACTCGGAATGGAGCGGAGATCAGTATCACTCAGCAAAATGAACAAAGTGAGAATCCAAAATTTTATCAACCATGTATTAAAAGTTCAGAGGCGCTGGGAAATAATTCAGAGTGTAAAGCAAAAAGCTTAAGAGTTAGATGTTCAGAGAAGCTTTTGAATTCAGAGGTTAGATGGTCAGATCTGACATTTTAGTATGCAAAAAGCCAGATAATTAAGATGTCATATTTCCACAGCGACAACCACAACCACACAAAATTCAGATGTTGGGACTGAGATCATAAGAGATGATCTACACCTAAGAGATCAAGGTGGGAGCAGCAGTGCTCCGTCAGAGGTTGCTAGAGGTTTACCTCATGACACTCACGAAAACCATTCGAGACATACGGCTGCAGAAACAAATGCTCAGCAATCAAACATTCAGATGATGAACAATGCAATTCAGAGTGCTCAGTTGCTTGCTGGGAATAATATTCAGAGTAGTCCGATGGATCAAGCTACATGTAGCCTGATTAAAGAAGCGGTTGATAAGCTAATTCGAGCTCATCAAAATATGCTTGAATCGGAGAGATCAAGATTGAGGCGCATGCAGTCCGCGGAATCCAGAAGTTTCGAAAATCAAGGTCCGACTGCATGTACAAGTTCAGGAAATCCGAATAACTTCAGACCGAATATTCAGAGGAGCTACCTACTGACTCCGAAATCAAATTTCGCAGTCTGGCTTGACAGTCTCAAGACAGAATTAACGAGCTGGGAACTGCTAGATCTGGTAGACCCAATGACAACTCGTCCAGCCGAGATATCTGTAAGCTGCGACATCCAGAGGAAGAATTCTGTCAAAGATATAATCATCAATCACATTGACGAAGATTATCATAAGAAAATTCTGGGACTGACAGAGCCTATGGAAATATTAAAGAAGCTGAGAGATAGTAGAAGGGGTGAAATAAGTGCAACACCAACGTCTGTGAGGACAAGGCTCTACAATCTGAGGATGAATAAAGGAGAAAGAGTTCACCAGTTCTGTGAACGTTTTGACCAAATTATCAGAGAACATGAACTGAGTGACGACCCACAGAAGCTAACCGAACAAGAAAAACGAGCCATGTTCTATCAAGCCATCATCAAGATCATGCCTGAAATAAGACGCACAGACTCAACCATAATTGCCACTACAGGAAAAGAAATGGATATGGGAGCACTAAGAGGAACGATGCAACGCATCCAAGAAGACAACGATGCTACAGAGAATTCAGATGTTAACGATCAAAATCAAAACCCGGTAGCATCAAGAGCACGTACAGGCAAATCGAAGAACTCCAACAGCAAATGCTTCAGATGCAATAAACCTGGACATAGGCAGATGAATTGTAACCTCAACGACACCAACCGGTGGTTCTGTTACATCTGCAACTGTATCACGGACCATAAGGGAGACGACTGCACTAATGGACCTAAACGGTCAGCTTTCGGCAAGAGACCAATCAATGAAGAAGACAATTCATACGAACCTGCTGCTAAGAAGTACAAGACTTCAAATGGACGAAACTTCAGAGGGCGAGGTCCAAGAAACAACAGGGGTGTCACCAGGGGCAACTTCAGAGGCAGATACAACGGCGGTCGTGGATCAAATAACAGCGCGACAGCTCGAAGAGCTGAGTGTGAAGTTGACGAGAATCAACCCTCAAACGGCCAGTACGAGTTCGATGACGAAGATTGTTCCGAGGAGAACCAAAACCAAAGTACGAAGCATGTTCAAAATAGTTTAATTAACGTAACTAACGTTGAATTCATAGCTGATTCAGGGGCGACCGAACACATAGTAAACAGTAGTTTCATTTTATCGGATTTCAAAATATCTGAAAATGGGAAAATTAGAAGCGCAAATAAAAATGATTTTGCAGACATCATGATTGATGGAAGAGGGAATCTTTTCTTGAAAAATGATCGAGTAAATGGGAATCTTATAAAACTAACTAACGTAATTGCTGCAGAGAATATCTCAGAGAATCTTTTATCATTGCGAAAATTAGTTGACGCAGGCTTTAGCATTCAACTAGACGACAAAGTATTCAGATGTTATAACAAAGAAAATGATAAAACAATATTTGAGGGAGTTTACGAAAAACCTAACTGGATAGTCAGATTCGAGGTTCGAAAGACCACGAACAAAAACAATATAACGGTCAATGAACATAATAACTATAGTTGCACCGCGTTCATGACAACCGACAGTGGGTCTTCCGAGCAATCGCAGACAAATAGTAGTAATAATCAGAACGACAAACTGTTGACAAATTCGGAGGGAGATAATTACTTAGATAGCACAGGTAAATCGCCTGATGAAAAAGCGTCTGCGATTGGGAGGGAGATTTGGGAAAACCTCACTGGCGGAAGCCATGAAACGGCAAATACAGATGTGACTTCAGAGTGGAACGCCGGTCTGACGTCTCATAAAACGTTAAAAGTAGATGATATAGAAGCCTTGGATGATTTGCAAGAATTGCTTGTAGAAAATCCAGTTGAAGAAACAAGAAAGGTAGTGAAACAGAGTGATGCAAGGCTGTGGCATGTCAGACTAGGCCATGCATCTTTAAATTATTTGAAGAAACTCCAGAAGATAGAAAAGGTACTTGAGAATGTGAAATTTGACGAATCAGTTAGAGATTGTGAGATATGCATACTAGCTAAAATGGAAAAACTACCATTTAAACAAACAAGAAAAAGAGCAGACAGGCCACTTCAGATCGTTCATTCAGACGTAATGGGCCCAATCAAACCCATCTCATGGCCAGGCCAAAAGAGGTACATCATAACCTTTATCGATGATTATTCCAGATTAGCTAGAATATACTGCATTAAATCAAAAGACGAATCAGGTCAGGCCTTAGAAAGCTATTTGGTATCTGCTCGCAATCTGTTGGGCAAAAATGAAAAGGTATGTTACATTAGGTCGGATAGAGGTACTGAACACTTAGGTGGAAAGTTTGCGGAGGTTATGGTACAAGAAAAAATAGAATCTGCCTGTGGACCGGCGTATACTCCGGAACTCAATGGCGTGGCAGAAAGGTTTAACAAAACAATTCAGAGAATTATCAGGGCATATATGTGCGAATCAGGATTACCATCTAGCATGTGGGAATTGGCGGCAGACGCTGCAGTCCATTCGTACAATATCACACCACACAAATCGATTGAGTATGATGTTCCTCTAACAAAATACTCACCCGGGGCAAAATGTCACTT